>JBAGKK010048617.1:0-10171 GCA_037177015.1 Euceroptres primus
GCGCGACGGCCACTCCGCGCGCCCTAGGCGCGCTGAAACTTGCGAGCGCAGCGAGCCGCGCGCGAAGCGCGCGATGAAAATGTGCCCGCGCCCCCGAAGGGGGCCGGGCAGATTTTTGACTTTCTTTTTGGCCAAAATTTTGACATTTTTTCGACTCTATTATAATTTTCAAATGTGTACTTTTAGCTATAATATCTCCAAATTTTATTAAAATCCAATTATTGGTTTCAGAAATGTCTTTAATTAAAAAAATGTAATAAAAAAATTCGAGATGGCATAACTTCCGTCATTTTGAAAATTTTCAAAAAATCCTTTGGAGTGAAAATGTCTCTTACACTGCAGTGGATTGATTCGTTTACGGATCAAAAATTGATACTTTGGGATTTAGTGTAATGTTTCTAGAGTATGAAAATATTTATTTTTTAATGAAAAAATTTTAAAACAAATTTGCAGCTGGTTGGAAATAGCTGATGGTGCATCGGTGTCATTTATATGCTCCGAACATGGATTGTCGTTCGTGCTGGCATTCATAATACTATATTACTGTACCATGATGATCTGGACATGAAATCACCGTTTCTTGTCTCTGTAATGGAAATGTATGAAACAGGTTCGTTGCAAATAGGAAATAGAAGACTGGTTAGCTGGACATAAAGCGAAGGGAAATCGAATTGGATGATTTGAAACTTTACTAAAATCACTCCAGGTCGATCGTTTTTATTTTCTCATCCCTTTTATTAATGTCGGAGAAAGGATGCTGCAATTCGTTTGGCTTGGAGTCTAATAATAAATATTTTAATAAAAATTGCTGTAATTAGAAAAATTAGATCAAAGCCATGATGACAAAGTCACGATGGCATTTAAGATTTTCATATTCAAAGATCTCTTCAAATAAGTTCCTGATAAATTCGAAATAGAAAAGTTACTTTCTCCTATTTCACATTTGTCATCTATAGAAATAGCTTAGAGGTAAAAAAAATTTTTTCTTTAGCTTCCCCTCGAGAATCTTCTGAACTCTTATATAAACTTCTTAAATTTCTTAGATTCTTCCAAAAACTTGTTGAATCTTTTAGAATCTTCAAAATTCCTTTAACATCTTCTAAAATTAAAATTCCTCAAAATCTGTTTCTTGGCTAAATAACTTCCAGAATTTTCTATAATTTTGTTTTCTGGATAGTTTTATCTTCCCTCGAAAGTACCTTATTTTCTAAGTTCTGTATTTTTTAGAAATAAATTCCAATTTGTTCATTTTATAAAGAACTTCTTCCCTGATATCTAAAAAATTTCCATATAGTTGCACATATCAGCTAAGTAAAAATTGTACAACTTACCGGAAGTTGTCGCTGCACTCTGATAAGATTAAAATTTCCTGTGTTTCGGTTCGAAGACATCGCTTTTCTCTGCCTTTCCGCAACAGCTGCATGAGCAATGTACACTTTAACCGCTTTATATCGCAATAAGTTTAATAATTAGAACCCCCGGTGCAGAAATAAATTTTGGTTCAAAGTTTTATGAGACTTCTTGATGCAATGACGATCATTTAAATTTTTCATTACCTCCATTTGCTCGCAAAAGCATAAATTGAGCGGAATATTATTATTTAAAGGAAAATGTTAACCGTCTTCCTTCGTAGTTATTTATTGCTGATTTGGAATTGATTTAAAATGAAATTTTAACTAAGTTTATAACATGAATAATAATTTGAAATTCTTTGCTCTTCTTTTTGTGAAATAACATGTCATAAAATTCGAAGCAAGAGGTAGAACATTGTATCGTAGTAAACACGTGCTATGTGTGTGGTATTCTGTAAAGCGGACAATCTTCTGACACCTCATGTCTCGAATTTTCTCGATATTCGGAACTCATGTTGTACCTTTTCCTGAGAGTAAACTTTACTCGGAGGTTGTGATTTTTATAGCAAAGTTTCAAAGAATAGTGTAAGTTCAAAGAATAAGGTTTGATCACGAATTTTAGGTTTCTAATAATAGTATGTTAATTAATTTAATAATAGTATGTTAATTATTATTTAATTACTAGCCATTTTATATACGCGCTGAAGCGCGCGTGAAACGTTGCATTAGCAATTGTTAAAAGATAGTAAAAGAAAATACTAAAATATATTTTAAGTGAATTCAAAAAAATACTATAATTATATGTATGTATGGATAATTGCCAAAAAGTTGACCATATTAGACCACGAAATTTTCGGAAAAAATAATTATTCCATGCCGCCTAAAATATGTTTTTTAAACACGACCAATCCAAGAGAGTATGGAAAATTGAAATAGAGAGATCAAGGAATATATTTGTGACAGTTATAAATTCTATACGAAAATAACTCCCATACCTATGTTTCTGCGTAATAAGCGTGGAGTCTTACTTGAGTTACAAATGTTTTTAAGTAATGTGAATGCATAGGAAGTTGATATACAACTTAAGGACTGGAAATCATTTTCGGAGAGTTTGAGAGGAAAAAATGAAGTCGGACGTCCCTAACATCAAAAGTCATTAAGTTCGCAATGTATGGCATTCGACAGTGACAGTATAAATATTTGAAGAATCTTTTAAAAATATTCCAAAAACAGGTAAAAATGATTAAAAATACGAAAAACATCTATGATTGCGTGATTTATTTGATATTAACTACACATCTTCAATATATTCTCTCGCTTAATAAAATTTTGAATTAATAGTTCGATAAATATGACATTTTGTAAAACATATTGAGAAAAAATAGTGATTATTATTGACTGCTATTTGGAAATACTGATAAGAAATCGATTTTTAACTGGATGAAAGTCTTTGTTAGCCTAAAATTAACAAATCTACGTCGTATTTTGAATAGTTTGATTACGATCTTCGAGTTTTATCGAAGATAAATTTAAACCTGACACAAAACTTGTGGACAGACTTTGGAGCGATTTTTCGTATCTTTAACTATAAAATATTCAACTTATCATTCCATAATCGTCTTTTGCAACTAATTTCAATCGATTTTCATTAGCCCAAATTATTAAAGAAAATATTTTTGATATTATTTAGCAATTTTCTATTTTAAATTTGTAGTTTGGGACATCGTGTAATCTGACATTTTTCAAACATTTTTATTTATAATTTCTAAACGAAGTCGTCTAAACTTTTGAAACTTTTCTAAATTGTGCCCTGATATGAGTACTTCGCTCAGATATATTTATAAAAAATTAATTAATCACAGGATATATGAAAAATGATAGGGACTTAAAATGGTCAACTTTTTGTCAATAACCCATAAAGTATATTTTTCAGTATATTTTGAAAAAATAGGAAGATTCAACCCAAAATCAAGATGGGGAATAATTTTTTGAATATTAATTTTTTTTTAATGAAGGATTTTTACCTCAAGATATTCAAATGAAAAATCGTACATTATTTATAAAAAAATTATAATTTATTTGGTCTAGCGAAACACTTGGAATATTAGCCGTTTTTTTCGTTACAAACAATTTTTTATAAATAGAATTTTTGTTTTAGAATTCGAATTAGTGACTGAAAAATTAAATTAAAAACTATTTTAACATTTTAGAATATGTCAAAAATGTCGAGTTAAATTCATTAGAATCTGTAACATTCATATATTAGAAATCTTCTCCTTTAATGAATATTATTTAGTGTTAGAATTTGTCGTTGCGTTTACAAATAATAAGGTGTATTAATACTTGTACATAGACAACTTGATGTTTAATTCCGGTAAATATAAAATAAGTGAGTGACAATTATTGTTGAATAGTTATAACGAAAAATTACTAATGAGTAAATAAATAGTACAAATTCATTTAATAATAATGAAATGCATAAATTTGTGTTAATAATATGTATTTATACATACTCTTTAAATTTGTAATAGTCACTTTTAAATAATGAAACTGTGTCGATTTGTGCATCAAATTATTTAATAAGCATTTTTACTAATTTTCAGTCTGACTAACAGTGAAATACTGCTAATTCACTTCAGTCACAGAACTGAATTTGACTTCAGGAATACATTTTTCTTCTACATTAATTGGTAGTGTGAAGTAATCATTACTGTATAAAAGTTAGTAAGAATGTAAATCATGTGATGCACGAATCGGCAGTATTCACATTTCATTATTATCAGATTTCTAAATTACGCCCTTCTGAAGCGAAGTGAATAATTATTTTAAAAGCAACCATGAATTTGAATTATTTATTTACTCATTAGTAATTTTTCGTTATAACTATTCAACAATAATTGTCACTCACTTATCTTATATTTACCGGAATTAAACATCAAGTTGTCTATGTATAAGTATTACCTTTTTCATAGAATAATAGACAATGGAATGTAAATTTTAGAAATTAGAAAATGCTGTTTAAAAGAGAAAACTATATCAAAATTTTAATTGATTTAATGTACTAATATATAAAATTATATAAATAAAATTGTATATTTTTTACTCAAATTGTATGCTCAAAATTTGATAAAAATAATCGTTAGTTTTAATTATTCTTTAATAATATTTTAATACGTTTCCTCTGGATTGAAAATTGTATAAATGACACGTATTAAAAATTCTATACCTATTTAAAAAATGTATTTGAGTTAATTGTTAATGTTCTTAATTAAACGGTATTATTGTATGAAAAACGTTAAAAATTAATTAATAAATTTTGAATTTTTATTTAATAATTAAAGAAATTAAATCGTTAAAAATTAAATCATTTTCAACTGAAAACACTTAAAATTGTTTGGATTACATTTTAAATCTTCAAAAGTTGTATGCCAAATTAATAGTATAATATAATATATCCATATATTACACTGGTCTACAAAAAAAAAAGTCTGTTTGCTGCAGGGTAGACGGTAACTTTTCTACGGTAATTTGGGCCCGTTGAATCCAAAAGTGACTTAAGATTTTGAACTCTTGTTTACGAGTTATCGAAAAAAACTATTTTTCATGATATGAAAAGATTTGAAAACTTGTATTTTTATTTTTTCTCAAAAACACCAACCATTGATGTAGTTTTTCGGTTTCATTGGGACCTGTAGCTATTATATAAATGATCAATGGTTGGTGTTTTTGAGAAAAAATAAAAATACAAGTTTTCAAATTTTTGCATATCGTGAAAAACGGTTTTTTTGTGATATCTCGTAAACAAGAGCTGATTGAGCAAAATGATAGTCATTTTTGGATTCAGTGGGCCCAAATTACCCTAGAAAAGTTACTGTACACCCTGCAACAAAACGGCTGTTGACTAGTGTTATTTATACATAATATACAAATTACTAACTATCAGCATTTGCAAAATTTTAGAATTATAATAAAAAAAGAACAAAAGCACCTCTGCATACACAATATTGCAATATAAATAAATAACTTAAGCTTTTGCACTTTTGTGAAGCTTATATATTCGATTAACTATATATCTATATAAAAGAAAGTTAATGAATTCATTACTTAGCTGTTTTTAGCAATTTTATGAGACGTTGCAGTGATACGAATTTTTCCATGTTTTCCAACAATAGGTAATCGTTTATAAATAAAAGATATAGATAAAATAAGACTTATTAATAAAAAAAGTATAAATTATGACGTATATACATTTTAGTTTATTTAGTTTGATGAGAAAAAACTGTCCGAAACTATCATTTTTTCACTAAATAACATTTTACTTACATTTTTTGACATTTTCAGTCGACGGAAAATATATCAGGTTGGCAGTGCGCGTAACCTTTAAGAACCCTAACCCAAAAGAAACGGCAAGAAATAAACACAGAATTAATCTCTGGCTAATCAAAACTGGCTAATCAACTCTAGCTAATCGATTCTGGCGATGACCATCATTTTTAAATTCCTTATTTTTACTAGAAATATTATTCTTTATATATTATTTTTATCCTACACATTTTACTATTATTAATAAACGTTTAGGTATTTTATATTTATTATAACCAAAACTGTTCACCCAAAAAAAGTCAAAATTAAACCTTCAGCATTTCGGAATTCTTCGTCTATATTCGATAAATATCGGGTTTCTTCATTGCTGCCAAACCCGGGAGAAAAATTCTAAGATTACCTACTGGTTATTACCTACTGTTAGATTTTACAACGTCAAATAAACAGTGCTCAAAAATTCACATATGTAGAAAAATAAAGATTGGCGTTGAAGTACATTGTTCCTAAAACTTCCAGCTTTGTTATGAATATAAAAACATAGCCCGGAAAAATTTTATTTCAGTAAAAAACTATGAAGAAAAAAAAGTCAAATTTTTTCCCACCTCTAGAAAATCAGTTTTTTAACTGTCACACATTAATTATTAGTAGTAAATAAACAAAACTTGTCTGGTAATGTTTAATCATGGCTGAAATCTTATGATGGCAAATTTGGTTAACATTCTTGTTCCGTTCTCTGATTATTTAAAATTATCTACTGTAGAGCAGTCTCCTCTACATATAATTTATATCTTTTGATTTTTTGTCTTAACAATATTTTTCTTAATTATTTCTGTCAGGCACATTTCATAGATCTGGATCTGTAATTTCTAAATCGTATTTTCAGATATTACTTTATTTTTTTGTTATTGGTAGAAATTTTTATGTCATGGTAGTGTAAGTTCAGGGTCTTCTCTTGGGAAGTGTGCCAATACAATTTTATTTCTTGTTGTTGCACATGCCCAATCATGTTTGGCGACAAAATTCTGTCGTGAGAAAGTCTTAAGGCAACTTGGCGACAATCTTGCGGCAACATTTGCATTGCATTCACGAAAATGTACCTTATAGTGCCTAGAGCAAGGGAAGACGAGAAGGAGGAAAAGCTTTTCCAAGCCGCCTCTTTCATCCCGCAAATGGGTCGAGGGTTTGCCTTCTTCGAGACCAGAAAGCAGTTGCAACGCAAGCGAATCAGTACAATGAAACCAGTGGAGTACAAGTTACATCGAAAAAACAGTTAGATGAAAAAATAAAAATAAGAAGAAGAGAGAAAAAGAAAAGAAAACTCAACCATCTACTTTTTTTGCTACAAGTGATTCCAGTGTCTGTTTTTACGGCTTTTTTAATGTTCACTCTTGCCCACTTTCTTGAACATGTAATTTATTCATTATTCTTCTTAAAGTTCCAAATGCCTGAAGATAAAATAAAAAACAATTGTGACTTAACATATAAATGTACAAAAATAAAATGCAAATGCAAACTACTGAAAGGCAAAGAGTTTAACACTAAAAATTGAAATAACTATGAGAGGGAATTTTCTTTCTTAATTGAGGGATTTTTTCAGTAGAATAGTTTTGAAAATTCGCTGCTTGTGTAGGATTGGCAGTGGTGTTATTAAAGAATTATAGTAACTTGTACTTTGAAGAGCTAGTTAAAGTTCCATCGTTGAGAATTAAGGGTAAAAGCAGATTGTAAAGCGGCTTACAGTTTTGAATAATTCAGGTTTATACCGTGCTGAGTGTTCTCAATAATTTTGCATTTTCATGTTCAAATCTGAAGGTAACTGTAATCTAGTTTTACAACAATACACGTCCAATTATTATTTAATAACATTTAACAATGGAGAAATGGAGAAATCTCCATTTCAAATGGAGAAACAGTATCTTTATGAGAAACAGAACACCAAAAACTGAAGAACAGAATTTACTTTTGTTTAAAAAAAATTATAAAAAGATTTGACACAAAAATTATGCAAAGAAGAGTTCTTATATCAATTTTTCTCAGACTTTTTAAAAAAAATGTTTTCTGAATTACAGGAAAATGTTTTAAAGTTTCTGAGGACAATAACATCTTTTGTGGTATCCAAGATACGGAGAAAATCGTTGAGAAATTGAAGGAGGTTAGTTCTCGGGTACTAATTCGGTAAAATTAATTAACATCGGTCGTAGCACTTGGACAGGGCCACCTCTTGACACAGACGAACCCGCGGGAAACCGAGCATGAATCGTACCCTCGGGCTTGAATTTGATTAGTGACCTCGTGTCGCCCTTGTCGCCGTTAATCCCTTCGGGCAAGTTTACACGTTTAGTGTAACTCTGACTCCGATGGTCTGTAAACTGCTTTCTCAAAATATATGACAATAGATTATTCCCAATTTAAAACAAAATTGAGTTTAATTTAGTTCCCGGTTTGAGGGTTGCTACACAGTCGCGAAAATCTGGAATCATTTAAAACATTTTCTAACTTTTCTCAGCATCACCAAAAAATATTAATGCCAAGTTCGCGAAACATACAAAAAATGTTTAACCGTTCAACATTTTTTCACAGGATCACAGTCAGTCCCCTATTCCCTCTTTTTCCCTATTTTCCCCTCTTTCACTATTTTCCCCCTATTTTTCTCAAGATCCTCTAAAATCCCTATTTTTGAGAATTTTCCCTCCTTTTGCCCTTTTTTTATTTAAAGTTCCAATTGATTTTCAAAGAATTATAATAAATAGAAACTTATGAAAGTCAAAAACGCGTGCCACAATATTAACCCCTTCACTGTCACTGACACGTATAGAGGCAAAAAAAAAGTTGTGCACGCGCTTTTGAATGTCATAAGTTTCTATTTATTATAATTCTTGGAAAATCACTCGGAAAAAAGGGGAAAATTCTCGAAAATAAAATATTTAACACAATTCGATTTAATTGTGGTTTGTATCTTAAGGTTTTTGGGGTCGCTCAATCCAAATCTGATATTAGTTTTTTAAAATTCAAAATGTTGGATTTAATATGGCGAATCAAAATGATCAAAAATTGAAGGAATTAGCAAATATCTTTGGAACTTGAAAAAATTGGTCACATTTAGGTTCTTGAGGTCGCTGAATCAAAATCTGGTATCAGATTTTCAAAATTCAAATTGTGGATGCAGTATGGCGAACCAAAATTTTCAAAATTGAATTTTGAAAACATGATATCAGATTTGAATTCAGCAATCTCGCAAATCTAAATATGACCTATTTTATCAAGTTCCAAACATTTTTAAAAAACTTGGTCCGCCATATTTAATCCGCTATTTTGAGTTTTGAAAATCTGGTAACAGATTTGGATTCAGCGACCCCGAAAACAAATAATATGAAATTGTCATATTTTTGAAAATATGACTGTGAAGGGGTTAAAATCTTAAAAGATTCAGAGTCTTCTAGAATCTCGTAGAAACTTCAAAAGTTTCTCAATTTTTATAAAATTTTCTAAAATCATTCCAGTGAATATTTCAAAACTTTGTGAAATTTTCTCAATTTAAAAATGAAAAGTTTAGGAATTATTTTACAAAAAATAAACATTTCTCTAATCTCAATAAACAGTTACGATAGTCTCTAAAAGGTTAATAGTATGTATTATTTATATTTGTATAATTATTTATAGTAATCGGTGGGGAGATTGTATTGACCGTTTGAAGCAATTTAATTGGTTTCAATTCACCTGACCCTAAAGCCAACTACATACATCAACATTTTCTACGAAAATTATTTATAGTAATTATCAATTATTACATTACTAATAAATTATAATTAATTTTGCTTCAAAATTAAAAAATGTATATGTTCTTTTAACGGTTACGATGGCTCTAAAAGGTTAATAATGTGTTATTTATACTTGTATAATTATTTATAGTAATTATTACTTATTACATTATTAATCAACTATAATTAATTTTGCTTCAAAAATAAAAAAATGTAGATGTTCTTTTAATGGTTACGATGGTCTCTAAAAGGTTAATAATATATTATTTATACTTGTATAATTATTTATAGTAATTATTAATTATTACGTTATTAATCAACTATAATTAATTTTGCTTTAAAAATAAAAAATGTAGATGTTCTTTTTTATAAGGATCGGCGTTGCAAAGTTACCCTCGAATCCTTGTAAAGAAACTTAACATGTACATGTGCTATTCGATATCAGGAATTCGGCCTGCAGAAAGATCAAGATCCTCATGAAAAAAACACATTTGCGCAGATGTGTTTTTAAAAATCAGGAACTGAGGGCTCAGACTTGTCCCAAATCCTGGAATTCGTGTAGATATGCTACACTTTTGTGCATATATGTATTGTTTCTTCAGCAGGAATTCTCGAAAATCGCTGTAGATATGCTAATCGAGACCTAATTATCTCGATATTTAATTATTATTATTATTATTATTTATCGGCATTCGGAACTCGAAAGTTCATTGCCTCATCTACCCGAGACCGCCACGC
>JBAGKK010048628.1:0-10170 GCA_037177015.1 Euceroptres primus
AGTGATTGTTTGTGTTTTAGTGAATAATTGTGTACTTAAATTTGTGAACAAAATATAGTGTATTATGATAATAATACAAAAGATATATTTTTTTCGTCAAAAAATCGGTCATCATTTTATGGAACTATTCTCTATAGTTTAGATACTTCTTCGATTTAGATTGTATATTAACTGAAGTTTTAGAATTTCTAGAACTATTCTACGATTTTCGTATCCTGCCCTCTAATAGACATTACGTCACCTCGGGCTTTAAATTTTATAGAACTTTTTAACACATTTCGAAGAATAGTTCAATGCAATGTACAACCAAGACGATTTTACCTTTTAGTAAACTACCCATCGTATCTTCCACCATAGAACTAGTTCTATGCAATTAAATAAACTTTTTTTCCGTGTAAATCCTTCTAAAGAACAGAGTTGACAAATTATTTTTAGAATTATAAAAACCAGGTCTAATTAATTTATAAATAATTTATAATTGTGCCCGCATAAAGTGAACCTGGAAAACAATTATTAAGTCTATTTGTTTAAATTTTATAATAAAAAATAACTAATTTTTCTCCATTTTTTGTTTTATAGCCACCATTTTGTCTATTTTCATTTGATTTTCAATTTTGCAGGTTCACCTTATGCGGACACTTTTGTTGAAAAAGTCTAAAAAAGAATTTTTGACAAATCTTTATTAGTTCACCAGCAATCGTGCACAACAGAAGGTCGTGCAAGAAAAATGCGACTTAACATATTAATAAATTTTTTAAAAAATAATTTTCAAATGGTCAATACATTTTTTCAATCTGTAATAATCGAGTAAATGACGTTGAAAAGAACAGCCACATAGATTTATTCATATCCCGGCAATCCACACATAAAGTTTTCTCTATTTTCGATAATTGAAACCTTCCTAGTCCCCTTAAAAACACACAAATTGACAAATTTGATCAATAGAATTTTTAGACTTTTATGTGAATTATAAAAAATGTTGCACATAAAGAAATGGATATTCGAATATCAATAAGTAGAAAAATCCATTTTTGTCGGACATTCTCATGTGCATTGGTATTGACCATCGGTAGAAATCTCGAGCGTGTTTCACAATTTACAAAGATGACAATAAAAATTAAATTTGAAAATATAAGTGGAAACATCGACGTATAGTAAGACATAATGAAAAGTGGAATTTAAACACACGCAAATTGACAAATTCGGTAAATAGAATTTTCAGGCATTTACGTTAGAGATGCACCTCAAGACAAGAAAATCTTGATCTTGCTTTATATCGCTCAAAATTTCGAGAATATTTTTAGCTTAAACCAATTTTCACTGAAATGAGCTTGTCTGTCCATGTTTCTTTGAAATTTTGTTTTGGGGATGGCTTCCGACTATTTTAAGCCTAAAATTAAAAAAATCTTTAGGGTCCTTTTTAAAATAACTCATTTTTTGACATTTTATAGACCATTTATCATGTATATTTCTTAGAGAAAAAGTCATGTATGACATTTTTTCGGCCTAAACCCTGTAATTTAGTGACAAAAAAACGTTTAAATGATTAATATCGAGTGGCCTTTAGAACGCTTTTAAAATGTTGAGGAAGTGTAAAAAAATCAGTTTTTTGAAAATTGCTCGTTACGGGCACATTCTACAATTTCAGTCCATGATGAAAAAAAGTAAATAAAATTCCTGGAAAACTGGAGAAAAATCAATATCCTAACACTAATAGTTTAGAAGATATGGCCTATAAAAGTGATTTTTCAGTGAAATTTTTTTCGAAAATTTTAGTTTTGGTGAAATATCTTTTTCTTCTGTGGGTTCGACATGAAAATCGACAAATCATGAATGAAAGTAGACTAAGTTATCTACAAAACTAAAAAAACTTTGTCCTAGCTCTAATATTACCGCAATTAGAGTCGTTTAAAGTTGACACATTTTTATTGTACTCTATACGACACTAAGTTTCTTGTACATAAATCGCTTCCTGTCCATTTAGGGTGTAAATAGTCGACATAGAAATAAAAATGTATCAAATTTCCTGAAAAAGAAGGAAGCTGGTTCTAGATAGTTTGATTTTGCCAAATATATCTTCGAGAATTGAGCTTTTTTAAAGAATTGAAACCTTTTTTACTGCAAGTTGCTTGCTGTTCCAGGCTGTTTTCTTAACTTTCATTCTTTGCATGTCTCTTAAGTATTTTAAACCTGAAACTTAAAATGTATGATCTTTCTCGTAATAATTGGAAAACGAATTTGAAACTAGAAATTTTTATTAACTGAATGAACATTGACGATTTAATTTTTTTTTGCACTTTCTCAACATTTTAAAAGCGTTCTAAAGGTCACTAACGATTTTTTTGATTTTAGGCTTAAGGGCGTGTGGTACGTTATGATGTCACGAATTACCGACGGGGTGTAAAAAATATTCGGCAATCCTATTTTTAAACAAAGAAAGATATCAAGTTGAAACTTAAGAGAATAATAGAAAATATAATAGGGCACATCTTTTATGTGTCGTTTTTTTTTAATTTTGAAAAAAAATTATTTTGAAAATTTTGAAAAAATGACACATAATAGATGTGCTCATTCATATTTCCTACTATCCTCTTAAGTTTCAACTTAATATATTTGTTTGTTTTAAAATAGGATTACCGAATATTTTTTATACTCCGTCGGAAATTCGTAACGTTCATCATAATGCATCACACCCCCTTAAAATAGTCGGAAGCCGTCCCACTGCGTGAAGAAATGCATTTTTTTCGTTCAAAAAAGTCTATAGCCTTCAATTTTGCCCCAATTTACAATTTAAAAAAAAACTAAAGTGCAGTAAATTTTAAAGAGCACCCTGATTAAAGATTTTGGCATTTTCGTCTGCTTATTTATTATATGTTCACTCAAAGTATGAGAAAATCGAGAATTTTCATAAAATAATTAGTTAGTCTTCAACAACGGTTTACATATAATACAAATCATTTTCAATCAACGCAAGGGGACTCCCAGAATATAAATAATTTGATTATTGTATCGTTCAATTATTATAAACAAATTAAGTTAACAAATATTTAAATATCGTGATGTTTGTTGAAAAAATTTTTCTTAGCTAAAAATGCTTTTAATTATTGTGAGAGTGATTGTCAGACACAATTTATATAAAACATTAACAATTATAGTTGTTATAAACAATTATTGAGGAAAAATTTGGAATTCGTGGTTTTTTAAATTTCGGATTTCCCTTCATGATCTGAATTGATGCAGATATTCGTGAAAATTTCATATGTTCAATTATATTAGTTAAAACATAACTATTGCTGATTTTATAAACAAATTAAATAAATAAATGTAAAATTATGAAAAATTTGTTTTGTTTGCACTGAAACTGCTCTAGATTTTTGTGCGAGAGATTTGAAATTAAAATTTCTATTAAAACTTGACAATAAAGATTGTTATAAACTATTGAAAGAAATATTCCCATCTTTTTGCATTTTCCCTTAGAAAAAATTGGCCTTCGCAATAAAACTGTTCAATAGGGTACTGAGAGTGCGAGTTAGTGACCAATCATAATAAAATATTATTTAAAATTATCTCTTAAACAACTAAGCGTTATTATTTAATTTCAAATATTAAGAAATTTTCATTTATTTAAAAAAGCTTTCTGGTATTCTTAAACTTCGTGTTGCTGGGAACACGGATTTAGCGCACAGTTTATTGGGAAATTCTGATCCATTTATTTATTAGTTACCAAAGGCTGAAAGATAAATTCTACAATTGATATGAACCTACTATTTAAAAAAATCTCCATATTGGCAAAGGCCGATTTTTCCAAAGGGAACATACCAAAATTTTGCATTTATTCATTTCAATTGCTTATAAAATTAACAAATAAAATTACATATTCAATTACATTTACATAGAACTACATTTTCAAGAATATCTGCAGTAACTAAAATGATTCAGAGGAATCCGAATTTGACAAAAACCGCTAATTTAAATATGTCGCTACAAAAATTTTTTCTAACAATTGTTTATTGTTAATTTTTTATAGAAATAGTGACTGCAAATCTCTCTCACAAAAATTTAAAGCAGTTTTAGTGCAAAAAAATTCTTTTCCAAGTCAAAGTGCCAAAGATTTGAATTTATTTATTTTAATTTGTTTATAAAATTAACAATTGTTGTATTTTAACCAATGACAATAACAATAACATATATATTATTTTCAAGAATAACTGCATCAACTCAGATGATGAAGGGAAATTCGAAATTGAAAAAACCGCAAATTCTAAATTTTCCCATAAAAATTGTTTATAACAATTATAATTGTTAATTTTTTATATAAATTATGACTGACAATCACTGTCACAATAATTTAAAGCATTTTTAGTTAAGAAATAATTTCTTCCATCAAAAATTACAATATTTGTCTATTTGTTTTAATTTGTTTATAATAATTGAACCATACAATAATCAAATTATTTGTATTCTGGGAGTCCTTTTCAGTTGATTAAAAATGATTATTTTCATTTTATGCAAACCGTTGTTGAAGAGTAAATAATTATTTTGAAAAATCTCGATTTTCTCATACTTTGAGTAAACATATAATAAATAAACAGACGAAAATACCGAAATCTCTGTCCAGGGTGCTCCTTAAAATTTAGCACACTTTAATTTTAAAAAAAGAATTGCAAATTGGGGCAAAATTGAAGGCTGAAGACTTTTTTGAACGAAAAGAATGCATTTCTTCCCACTGTGCGTCCCCAAAACAAAAGTTCCAGGAAACATGGACAGGCAAGCTCATTTTAGTGAAAATTGGTTTAAGCTAGGCGTGCAAGATAAGATTTTAAAAGACGATATCTCGCTTGAATGCAACATTATTTTATGTAAATTATAATAAAAAATATATCACATAAAGAAATGGAAATTGGAATATCAGTAAGTAGAAAGATTGGTGTGTCGTGAGACATTCTCAGTAGAAATATCGATGTACAGTGAAAAATAATCTCCATAATTTTGTATCATCTTCATTTGTATTTGTATCTCAAATTTGTATGTCAATTTTTTATCTCCATAACATATCAAAATAATGTATGTTGAAATTATGTATTCGTAGAAATGTTGATTAAAAATACAAAACATTAAAAATGCAGTTTAAAAATGTAAGAAATATGTGTCAATAAATACGAAAAATTTAAGTATGGTAGAGTTCTTTTAAAACGCATTAAATAAATAATAAAGTAAAAAATTCTTCACAGAACTTGATTTTATGAATTTCATCTTTTTTATTTCAGCTGCCCTATTCCATGGAGTTGGATTACGACATGATGGGTGTTCCGGGTTATAGCTCGGGTTTGGTGGCCCTTTTACCACCCAGGGTGAACGTTTCGGCCAAAGGCGAAATTCCAGTTACCCTTCAGGTCTTTTCGATCAGACTTCCATGCTCTGGTCTTGCGAGTGCGGCAATTCCAATGGCTTTGAGGTTAAATGTTACTGCACCAGCGAATTCGGATACGAAGTACAATGACACCATTCTAGTCTTCAAGAGGAATAGGATTTGCGCCAAAGGTACTTTTCTAATCTAACTTGTTTTCTAACTTTGATCGTTTTTGTTTCCTAGAATGTAATTAAACCCCAGTTTTATTGGGATCTTAATATGTTCAGGACTCTTTTGATTCTTTAGATTTAGGTGTAAGAATTTATTTACCTTTTACTTCAATATTCTTTTTCAAAATTGACTTTTTATACACTGCTGCAGTTATAAATTGTTCCTATCGAAACTTTTATTTACATTTGTTTCTCTAAAGGTAAACTAAATTTATTTTAATTATTAACTGGAGTTGAAATAAACAAGTCGTTTATTGACGGTAGAAAGCTGAGACAATCTTATTTTCTGCTTTATTCACGCTGTCGACTCCTGCTTTTCAAGAGTCAGAAATACGGTTAAAGTCTCTAAACCCCTGCTCACTAAGCTTACTGACAGGATTCGAAAAGTCTTCCTCAATTTTATATAAAATATTCTAATTGCACTTATCTATAATTGCACTCTTCAATTTACTACGAAATATTTAACTAATTTAATTAAATTAATTAATTTAATGGACACTCTACCATGAAAGAAAATACATATTAGAAATATAAAAATATATCACTCTACAAATTTTACTTTCCGTTATTGCAAAACTTATGTAAAACTAAGAAATATGTAAAATATAAACAATAAAGAAAATTCAATGACTCTAAAGCTTATATTTAACAAAAATGTATTTTCTAGAAAAAAGTGCTGGAAAATTAGTTTATGAAAATTTCAAAGATAAAAGGGAAGAAATTTATCATTTCTCACACTTCCTTTAAGAAGGAGGTAATAATAAAATAGTCGAAGGGTCTTCATTCAAGAGGCGTGTGCTCCCTTGGAAAGTGAAGTTGACAGATGCAGATCCAGATCTTATTACACGGACATGGAAAAGCAATCCGTCGTGTAAAATTGAATTTCACCACTGGGATTTTATTAATGAAAGACGATATCGCCCATCGTAAGGAAGAAAAGTGGAAAAAAGTACTGAGAAAGAACGAAATAAAGGCAAAGAGGGTGGAAAAGTGAAGGGGTCACTCTCAAAGGTAGAAAAAATAAACACCTCTGATTCTGAGAGCTCTCGTTCAAATTTACTTTCCCCTTATGCAAAGAATCAGATTTCTCTCATTCTTCATTCTGTAATAGTAATAATAGGTAATCATCTGTAAAAGTAATAATCAAATCTCAAAAGAATACTTTCATTTCCACAAAACTCTCGAATACAGGATTATTAAACTGACAAAAAAATTACGAAAATTTGCCTAGATTCTATTTTTCTTTCTTACATACATCTTTTCTTTTCATACATTTTTTCACTTTTTTAATTGGTAATTTCTCTAAATAATAACTATTTTAACAATTAAATTTCTTATATTTCTTGGTAAAAACTGATTTCAGAAACTATGTTGATTGCTTTTGGTGAGATTTAAATAGTTGTAAAAAAGTAAACAATGTAAATGTAAATTATAGTACAATGTAAATTATAATTGAATAGAATTTTATTAAATATTTACAAGGATAAGGAGTTGGACACTGGCCTTCGTAATTGGAAAAGGTTCGTTAATCCCGGTGGACTTAATACCGCGTCGGTGTAAATCTCGGTTAGCTAGTATTTGATTGTAGTCGCCTTTACGTCCTTTAGTTTCTCTTGGGAGTAAACCCGAGTTGAGAAACTCCGCTGACGGTGTTAATGCTCTGGGCTCTCCATTCGCACCCTTAAATGCCAAAGTTCGTTTCCAGTGTCCATTTGAACTGAACCAATCCGCTTAATGTCCACCATTAAAACAACCGTTCAATTCTGAACCAGAATTCTGAGAGGACGGCCAACAAATCTCACAAATCACTTTCCAATTTGAGAAGAATAGCCGAGGATACTGGACCCGAGGAAGAAGCTTACAGCAGAAAATTCACCGTTCATAGCCAACAGGGTGGAAAAAATGATCTGATAAAGCCACCCATCAAGTGGAACTAAGAAGGTTAAGTAATTTAAACAGTCACCATGGCACGGAATATTCCATTCACATTCCCGGAATATTCCATTGGAACATTGGGAATATTCCCATAGAATATTCTAGAAATATTGCAGGAACCTTAAAATGTCCTACATCTAGAATATTTCTGGGGAATGTTCCGGGAATATTCCTGCGGAATATTGAAACATGATCCTGAATGTGTCCTGACTGTTCCTGTGGAATATTCTCGAAACGTTATCCTGCAAGTTCCTTAAATGTTCCCGTGGAATATTCCTGGAACATTGTCCCGAAAGTGCCCTGAATGTTCCCAAGGAATATTCTCATATCGTTGCCCCGAAATAAACTAAACAATTTTAAACATTTTCGCTCGTAGAAGATTCAATAATAAAAATGAATCTAAAATTCTTGTGCTTTATTTTATAATCTACAATATATACATTCTTCAGTAAATACATAACATTCTTACAATATCGGTAATATTTTTACAATGATGTTTTCAAAAAATTTTTGTTACGAGGTCTAGAGAATTATACAAAGACATTTTTTGATTATGATCGTATTACAATATTCTTTTAAATTAACGATAAGATATAGTCAAGATGTCGAAAATTCGACATTCATTCAATTTCTTAAATACTAAAATTCGGAAGATTGGTTAAAACATAATTGTGGCGAATTCATGGGACACACGCACAGTGGGGCAAAAAAAATGTCCGTGGACAAATTAGTTTCCAGAAGACAATTGCCATCCGAATTGAACTTTTTTTTTGAAAATGAAACCTAATAAAATTCCGTATCAAACTGTTATGGCGGATTTAAAAAAAATGTATTTTTTTTATTTAATAACTAAAATGAAAAAAATTTGACTTTTGAAGTGTACCGGTTTTTAACGAATACTTGAATTTACTCAAAAATACCTGGAAAATATGAAGCAACAATCCAAAAAGGACGTCCAATATCCACGCAAAAATTAAAAAATTTATTGAATTTGTTATAAACAAATAAGTGAATGAAAATGGTTTCGTGGGGATTGGCAGCGATTTGTCACTTGATTCGCACTATATTTGGCCAATTTGTGGACAAGAAGAGTTTTTCAGTTGAATTATTAAATATTCATAAATAATTTATTATTTTATAAGCAAATTTTATAAACAATTATCCATATCAGGTATTTTTAATGGAATTAATAAAGTTTTTTAACAAAATCTATCATATATTACCTGGAAATGAAACCGAAGTATCATATTTGGTCATCTAATAAAAACAGATAATTTTTTTAACAATCTTAATTAACAAATGCACTATTTGGCTATTTTTATACGTACAAACTTGGTTCTTTCAACGCAATAAACTGTAAATAACTAACTTTTAAATTTTGAAGGACATTTCGATGATAATAAATAATTTTTATTATAAACAACAGTTTTTTAAACAAGTTTTTGTCATGTTATGTATTTATAAATAAAATTCCACTTTTTTCACGGACTTAACATCAACCAGTTATTTAGCAATGACTTCTTGCTATAAATTGCTATTATTTGATCATTTTTTAAACAAACTTAATTAAAAATACATTATTTGGCTATTTTTCAGCATTTAAACTTCATTCTTTTAGCGTAATCAACTGTTAACAACAAATTTTTAAAATTTGTGCTAGATACTTCGTTAACGATCCACTATTTTATTGTTATTAACAATGTTATAAAAAAAATTTTATCGGCTAATCTATTTGTAAACTAAAAATTGCGTTTTTCTTGTGGATATCTTAGCAATGTAAATTACAATTGTAAAATTGTAAAAATTACAATTGTAAAATTGTAAACATTACAATTGTCAAATTGTAAAAATTACAATTATAAAATTACAATTTTAAAATATCTTAGCACTATTTCCTTGCTATCAGTTGATAACAATTGATGATTTTTTAAAGAAAGTTAATTACTACTCGACTTTCTTTTTTGGATTACAGAATAGTTCGATTTATTTTGCAATGTGTCTTGTGTGCAATGTGTCTGCCCAGTAGCACTCACTCCGATCATTTTATCAGAGAAGGTTAATTTCAAAATAAATCGAACTATTCCATAAACCGAAAAAGAAAGTCAAGTAGTAATTAACTTTCTTTAAAAAATCATCAATTGTTATCAATTGATAGCAAGAAATTATTGCTAAGTTATTTTAAATATATTCCTTAAGAAAAACGCAATTTTTAGTTCACAAATACATTAGTCCATAAAAATTTGTTTATAGCATTGTTAATAATTAATATAATGGATCGTTAATGAAGTATCTAGAAAAAATTTTAAAAATTTCTTATTAAGATTTGATTACGCTAAAAGAACGAAGTTTAAATGTTGAAAAATATTCAAATTATGCTTTTGTTAATTAAGTTTGTTTAAACATTTATCAAATGTTAGCAATTCGTAGCAAAAAGTCATTGCTAAATAACTGCCTGATGTTAAGTCCGTGAAAAAAGTGGAATTTTATTTAGATATACATAATATGATACAAATTTGTTTAAATAATTGTGTTTTACAATAAAAATTATTTATTTATTGTCGTTTTCGTGAGCCATTTTTTTCTCATTTTAATTTTTTCATTATTAATTTAGTCTCGCATTTATTTTTTGTATAACAGCATTTTATAGAGCATTAT
>JBAGKK010048639.1:0-10169 GCA_037177015.1 Euceroptres primus
TGCTTCCAAAAATGCTTTTCCATATCGTTCATTGAAAAAAACGATATGGACTTAATATAGATACGGAAATAACGTTATTATTATTTTTGTGATTATAGAGATTATGAAAAGAAAGCATTAATCAAAATATTTTATTGACCACTTGTTGTTTTTATTCTTATTAAATATAGCTAATTCGCTTTGAAATTCTGTGTTTCACTTTGAAGTTCTTTTCCTTTTTCTTTTTCTTACCAATTTATACTTGGGGCAAAATAAATTTTTACTCGTGACGCTTGACAACGCTTGCAATTCTAAATTTGTCTTTAAGATAAACATCCGCTGTTTGCGTTTAAAGTTTATATTTGCGCATTATTGATCTCAGTTTTATCCATCAGAATAACCATTGAACTAAAAATTAATTTTACTCTAGAGATATATCAAATTGCTTACCAAAATTAAATTATAGTGTGAGAATTGTTTGTATCTAAAAATGTGCAAATTTTAAATTGGCATTTTGTTGTGATATCCATGAATAATCATAGGAAAAATGTTCAAAAATTCATCCTTCACATTTTTCAAGCTACTGTACTGAATTTTTTGAATTTTTATTTTTGCAAAGTCCACCAGGTGTATCAAAGAGGAGAGAAAACGGAAATCAGCTCGTTCTGCCACAGACTGCGTACTTTCATCTTTCTCTTCATCATACATCTGTCTTGTGTGTGCTTGATTTATTCTACGGGACTTTAATATCGTTTGAGAGTCGGACATAGTGATGGATGGAAAGAGGGAAGAAAAATCGGGAATAGAAAGATAGGGAGATAAACAGAATTTGCAGAAAAGAGGAAAAAGAGAGAAAAGGGAGAGGATGGAGAAAGGATACAAACCACAACAGAGGGAGTAAAGCAAGGGATAGAAAGTATGAATTCCCCGACTCGTGGTTCCTATTTAAATTTATTGGCGTTATACATGAGTATCCGTATAACCGTGTGCTTCCTGCTGTGGATATTGCCGCGAGCTTCGATATCCTGGCAGCCTTTCTGTGTACCGCTCACGAAATTACTACTACCATTTTCCTCCAGTTTGTGTAGTTCAGCGAGCCACCAATTTTTCACTTTGCTACCCTCCTTCTTTCCGCTGTTATTTTCCAGAGCTTACTCGACGCGTAATTAACTACCGACAATTCACGTTTGACCTTGTATCCTTTCTTACCTTCTCGTCCATGGGGGTGAACCTCTCAATGGGACTTCCGGTAACACAAAAATTTTGCCAGGCGATATAATGGCCAGGGTGGCCGCTGGACCGAGAAACCGGGAAAACCGGGAAATGGCAAAAATGTGTTACATAAGGTGATTCGCTTATATGTTATATTATGAATTTTGAAATTCCCGCCTTATTTGTGCAAAGCGAGCAAGCAATTTGAATTCAATCTTAGAAAATGCATACGAAAAAGTGCAGAAGTCATTGATCAAGAGATTAAAAAACTGAGTAACTAAATAAAACTTATTATTGCAGAAATGTTAGTACGATAAAGGCCAAATATATCTCGTTTAACAATAACATTCTGTGATCTCATTTCGTTTACAAAATGTAAATGCTTATATATTTTAATATCACACTTTAGTCACTAGGGATTAGTTGAACTTGAAATATTTATATTACATAGATTTAAAATCTATGTTCTCGTTTAAATCGCAGTGACATTTCATTATATAAAATAACCAAATGTTACTTTTAGAAACATATAAAAATGTTTGCCCTAAAAGCATTAATCACTAGGGCTTAGTTGAAAAACCTCTGTTTGTACTTCTTCAATAATATAAACTATTTTAATGTTAAATCAAAAAGGAATTCATGTTTGTATATTCAGAATTTAGAATATTGAATAAAAAATATTTGAAAACTTTTAAAACCCATTGTCTTAACTGTTGTACATTGGAAACTATTATTTAACCCTAGAAAGATAGGGCTCTTCACTAAGCTATTAAAGGTAGGGGTGAGTAACTTTTACTCCCTAGTTGAAAAACTCGCAGATGCGCAGATACTGTTCGAAAACCTTTTATTCGTTACGTAGACTAGATACGTATTCTTATTAGTAATCAAAAGGAACATATTTGTATCAGAAAATGAACACTGACCCTGAATGGCGGACAGCACCACCAATGAGACTTGAATATGTTTCGCGCCCGAACGCGTCACTTCCACCTTATTTTTTTCCATACCCATCGAATAATGTCCGCCAGTCAGATTGTTTTGTGGTGTTTAGTTTGTGAACAGTTTTTGTACTTCGTATTTCAAAGTGGTTATGCAAATTCGATAAATGTTCTTTAGTGACTTGAAATTTTATTTATCATTCGTTCAAAAGCTTTTTCGTTGTACACTCATCGCTGGATCGACTGCACGGCTCGGGGGTAGAGTGTTCTCGATCCAATGCTATTCGAGCGAGCAGTCTTATTTCAACATTCAGGACCGCGTATATAGTCTCTGAACGCACAAAAGTAAATGCGCAGAGAGTCGTGATGTAAACAACGTCTGGCGGCCCTGACTGCCCGAGCGATGTAGGCCGGTCAAGGGACGCTCGAGAGGGAAACAGAATCAGTGAAGCGTGAATGTTGCGTTCGATCCATGTGCAGTCGATCCAGCGATGAATGTATAATTAATTCATATTTATTATGGATGTAAAAAAATTGAAATATAACCTCAAAATAACTGATTAACCGGGCGGGGTTAGGAAAAGGGGGTTATTGAAAATTTGCCAGGCAACCACAGCAAATTCAGGGCGCTAGTTGTCCGATTTGTGTTTCCGAATTCGTTCCATTATTTTCACCCCCATGTTCTCGTTGATAGTAGAAAATCCCTTTAGGGGAAATCTCCGCAGTTTCGAAATAAGATAAAAACTAAAGGGAAACGTTGCCTGGAAATAAGCTTGGAAAATAAGTTTATAGTATCAAGTTTAAGTAGCTGATAATTAAAAGTCGACAGATTAAGTTTCAGTTCGACATAAAAGTATTACAAAATGATTATATCAAAATATAAGAGAGGAAGTAAAAGAAAAAATTAAGGAGGAATTTGACTTAAAAATAGTATTAATGTTATTATAGAATTTTTGTATTTAAAAAAAGAGACAGTACCGACGAGAATTATGAGACCATCTGTTTGTTGCTAGTTGCATAAAATCAGATAATTTTGATAATATACTAATTAAAATTTTTCGCTGAAAGTAGCACAAAAGATATCAAATTTCTGAGTCCAAAGACCCCAAGTTGAAGTATTTTTGCCCATTTTTTCAGATGATATTGCCAAAAAAGTCCAAATTTCAACATTTTTAAAAATGTTGAATAACTCATGAAATAATGCATATTTTTGAGTGTTATTTGACTCTTTTTAAATATAAGGCAATGTGGAATGACTATTGTATCAAGAATATCCTAGCGTTTTTTTCCTGGATTTTGTCAATGTCTAAACTTGAAACAAAAAGATCCCAAAAATTCGAACTTGTAAAATCATTTATAAAAAAAATATTAAAAATAATTATACTGCATATTGTAAGAAAATTTAGTTAATTATTACTAATTATCATTTTCATAATTTTTTTAAATGCTTTTTCCGAGTGTAAGAATTTTTTAAACTCTTACGACTTTCTTGTTTTAAGTTTAGACTTTGGAAAAATCCAGGGAAATTTTTCTAGGATATTCCTGACAAAATAGTCATATTCTATCTTAATTTACCTTAAAAATGAGCCTAAGAACACTTTAAAAAAGTCACCTATTCCAGGAGTTATTCAAAATTTAAGGAAACTTTAAAATTTTGACTTTTTTGGCAATATCTTCTTAAGGAATTCACAAAAACACTTAATCTTGGGGTCATAAAACGCAGAATTTTGACAACTTTCTTGTTATTTTTAAGAAAAAATTATCCTTTATGTATTATCAATATTATCTGATTTTATGCAACTAACAAAAAATAGGTGGTCTCATAATTCTCAACCATACTATAAGTTAGAAAGTTTAGAAGCAACTTCAAATCATCTAAGTTGAAGAAGACAAATCAGAGGTGCCCTTTGAATGGAATATGAATTCTCGTTTAGCTAAAGTTTTTCCTTCTTCAGGTTGGCTGTTTTTTTCCTGTTTCAATAAAGCACAATGACGTGATACTTTTTTAAGGCGTAAATCCATGAAAAAAAGGTTAAATGTTTTTAAATTACTGGATTGTAATATAGAAAACAAGATTTTATTTTAAAAAGAATGATCCTTTTGTCATTTCTTTTTGAACTTTTGAACTTAGATTCTTTAATTTTTTTGCAAGCACTTATACAAAAAAATGTCTATACAAAAAAATCTGTCAAAAGAGCATAAAAACTTTGCTGTTCTTTGGCTTTGTATCCGAATGAAAATAAATAAAAAATCCGGTAGAGTCCTTAGGGTTTCTGAAAAGTTTATTCTTCTGCGACAGAGAAGTCTCGAAAACTACCTTCCATCCACAAAACGAATCATACCTTCCAGATCGAGTTCTGTTTCTGCTCTTTTTTTTATCTCTTTCTCTTTTTCCGTCATCATGCTTGTTATCGACCAGTCGTTTCTTAGATAAATGGCGTTGCGCAGATATACGAGGTTCCATATTGAAGTTTCGTTGAAAAGAAAAAGTAGAATTACATTTTAGAAGAATAAAGAAGAAGAAAAAGAAGAGGAAATTTTTCTCAGTTCATTTTTATTTCTATGTCTCTTTTATTACTTTTGCAGCCAATTTTATAAATAATTCGCAATCGCTACCTAACATAAAGACTTTTTATTAAAAAATATACAATGAAGAACCTTATTTACCATATTTTCAAATTTAAGTTAAAAAGAAATGGAAAAATATGAAGTAGGTTAATGTGTTCTTGAAATTATGTGTTTACTATTTTTCGTCATTTAAATTTTCTGTGTGCAAATATTATGAAAGCTACCAGATACTTTAGAGCAGCAGGTTGCTTCAAGAAAACTCATATGTTTAGAGGGAAAACGTAGCTTTAGGTGTTTAAAAAGCTTTCGAAGTTATGTGCAATCGTGCGTGAAAAGTAAGTTTTGCTTTGCTGCCGTTCATAGCCTCGCAAGTTTAATTACATTAATTGTACCGAGTCGTTCGCTACAGGGAAGTATGCCGTACGCTCATAAACACGTGCAGATTAAGTTGAAAAGGGCTCGAAAGTATTTTGGAGAAGGAGAACTCATTTTAATGATTGCAACAAGAGGGATACCTTGGAGATCAAAATTAATTCAATTGCATCGTGACTGAAAAAATGTACTGAAATTAAAATAATTAAGAAGAGATAAATGTCGAAGGAGTGAATTAACTAGGTCTGAAAACATTTTTACAAGACCTATATTAAGAGATATCAACCAGGAAAATAAATTCCTGTAAGAGTCTTATTCACAACTAATGAATGTTTGTTTTTATGTTACAGGTGAGTTCACGTGTACTTTTTTTATTCGGAGATTTTTTACGTAAGTATTTAAAAAGAATCAATTTTAAACCGAATTTTAAAAGAATTTTTAATTAACCGCTTTATGTAATTTTGGAATTAAATGACATTTCAATTAATGGCCTTATTTCACAAAGTGAAAATATATTTTTTAAATTAAAATTTACAAATTTAAAAATTTAATTTTTGAAATTTTTTGTTTTTATAAAGTTTTTTGATATAGTTCAACGTTTTTAACAAATTCTTTACTTCTTTAGTCTTTTTCTTCTTTAGTATTTTTATTTCATATGGGTCATTATTTCTCAACTGCCTCAATCCAAAAATCAGTCAGGTTCGATCGAACTTAAACTTGGGTAAAATGCAGTCCTATTGGATGGTAGTTTATGGGAAAAAAAGTTTGTCGCTGGGACACATATTTACTAATAGAGACGGGGTGTAATTTTTTAGTTCTGTACGGGTCCATCTATTTCGATGATTTATACCTCTGTTAATATCAATGAAATCAATTTTTTATTTCTACAATTTCGATAGGGTTTTCCACATCCACATTCCACATCTTCATGCCCTTTCTACTGATTATAAGCATTTTTTGAAAAAATAATTTTTTGGCCTTCAAAAATGAAGGTCAAAGCATTTGTTGAAGAAATAATTATTTTAACCTTCATTTTTGAAGGTCAAACATTTATTTTTTCGTAGAATGCTTATCATTAGAAGAAAGGGCAGGAAAATCCCTACAGAATCTGTAGTGAGAACATTTTTTTTATTGATTTTAAATGAGTCATAAATCATTGAAAAAAATGATAACCGAAAAAACTTACATAACGCTTATTTTCAAAAATAAATAACAATATGTCCATTTTTAAACCTATAGGTGTTTAAAGGCAACAACCTACGCTTTCTTTCTAGATAAAAAGAAAAAAATAACCTAAATTCGAAAAAACGTCAACTTATTTTTGATTTTGATTTTTGAAGGTCAAATACTTATTTTCCCAAAAAATGTGTTCGATCAATGGAAAGAACGTGAAAACCCCTATTGAAATCGTAGAAGTGAAAAATTGATTTTATTGATATTAACAGAGGTATAAATCATCGAAATAGATGATACCCGTACAGAACTAAAAAATTACACCCCCTCCCTATTGGTAAACATGTTTCCTAGTGACAAACTTTTTTCTTATAAACTACCATCCAATAGGACTGCACTTTTTCTAAGTTTGAGCCTGATCGATTTTTGGGGTTGGGGCAGTTGAGAAATAATGTCCCATATATCTTACAAACTTGATATATAAGAATTCTGAATTATCATTTCACAGTAAGAATTTTAAACTTGATATACTTTTCACAAAATCAGTTTCCGTGTTTTTTTATTTTAATATTTCTAAATGGCACCCGAAATGTATAAAACGTTTTTTGTTATTCCAAATTCATAAATTGCAGCAAAAAAGACAAATCCAATTATAGAAAAAATATCATCCTCTTATAGAATTAATGAAATCCTTCGAACGTGGAAATAATTCGACACAGAATTTAATCCTCTTTTATTTATTAAAATGAAATAATTTTTATTTTGTTTTATTGAAAAAAACGTTGAGAAAGAAACAAGTTGAAATTTTCCAAATAAACCAAAATGCTCGGCTGCAAGTTTTTAGTTGTTCCAAAACTCATTTTGTTTAAAAATTACCAGCGTCAATATTTTCATTGGATATACATGAATTTCGTCTTATTATATGTTACTTTTAATTCACTGAATTAAATTATTGACACTAGTAGTTTATAGGTAAACTGAGGTTTACACAGATTATTTTTATAGGAAGATCGAAATTCAGGTCATTCAAATTTCTGTGTTGCCAGGGTTTGTAAACAAAAACTCTCCATCTTCTTGGGTAAAATCTTAAAATCACACTCTACGGAATCCTTTTTAGTGTGGGCTGTTTTAATACCAGAATCGGGGTTAAAATAATACTTTGTTTTTTTTCTGTGTAGAGAAAATTTAATTTCGAGTGAATTGAATAGCTATCAATATCAATCTAACTAATTCAATGATTGATTCTTCAATCTTATTAACTCGTATTTGTAAGAATCCAATTAGTCTAAGCCCAGTAATATTAATTACAATAGAGTAAACAGCATCTCCTTGAGTAAATTTCCTTGTATAGAAATGGAGCGCAGGAATTTTTGGTGAATTAGTGTTGAGCTTTGCCGTGAGTTGAAACAATAGCTTGTTTAACGATCCGTCGGTTGCTCCCCATTCACACCTGGGACAATCTCCCGAGCACCCTGTGCGCTCTAAATAGTTGCAGAACTATGTACTAACATGCATTTCTACATATACGATATAGTTACGTGTACACTGTACAGAGTGAGTTTGTCGTGACCACAAAAGTACATTAAAGTCGTGGTATTTAGCGCACGTCGTTTGCTTCCCTTTGCTTTTGCTGTGCTTTGGCAAATGGAGATTGGGGGTAGAGAGTTTTCCATCCAATTACCCAAATGGTGGCAACATAGTCGGTAATACGTGCCGGAGACTATGTGGGATGCATTAAGAAAATTCGCATTGGGAAATTGCAACACGCCGATCTTAACCAGTTCGGTGCTCCACCCGTTTTCAGTTCGAAAACCCGGAACACCGCCGTCGATTCACTTTCGTGATCGCTGTAAATTAAACGGTGCAGCATTCAATTCGCGTACGAATCGGTCCGTGTACATCCTCGTGTCTCTTGAATATTCAGGGATCGTTCGATGTCATACAACCTGTGAATATAACGTACTTTTGTAATTTATTATGCTTGGTAAACTTCCTAGTATTAGGGGCATGAATTAATACAATTTCATGAAGCTTTTTTTAACTTACATTACAATACGAAACGTAAGCATATTAAAATCGATTTATTTGAACGGTTCAAATTTGAATTTCATAAATTTTTTATTGGTGTTTTTTTAGAGGAACATCTAAGAGAAGCAATTGTAGAAGGGTATTTTTTGTTTATCTTGCTTATTTTGTGCAAATTAAAATCTGTAAAGAAACTAAGATATGTAAAGCACATCATTTACAATTAGTTCTCTGATAAAAAAACAGCTTCTATTTTCCTATAAAAAATTGATCTTCAATCAAAAGTTGATGACAAAATAAAATTGTTGATTCAGATTTTCAATGAACCCTTTTTTAAAAAATCTTCTTGTCGTGAAAAACAATTCCCTAGAATTGAACTAATGAACCGCTGTGTTCTCTATGTATGAATAAATTCATTTCGTCCTCGTTCATAAATTGAACAAGTTCCTCTGAAAAATAAAATCAACACATGAACTTTGCAACCCCAAGTCTCTTTAAGTTGAGCGACCACAAAACTAGTGGATAACATATTTAATAAAGCACGTACCGTTTATGTCATCGTCAAAATATACTTTCCTCATAAAATCCACCCTCTGTAACGACCAGTGTATTAGAGGCGTTCTAGCTAGTGCATCGTACGGGGTTATTTCTTGTGTTCAAGGACCCCCACAAGATCAGCGATGGCAATTATATCAGTATTCATAGTGTTTGCCTAACTACCCCCTCAAAATAACTACATCATAATTACTGTTCCTAAAATAGATAATAATTTTACCCTTCAGATTATAATTGAGTGTTATGGGTAGACAGTTCAACAGTCTCTTGACCTTTCTGAATTTTAAGATTGAAAACTTTCCATGAAATTGGAAATATTTTTTGAAATCGAAAAAGTTTTTGAAATATTTAATAATCAGAAGTGTAAGGTAAAAAATTGTTGTTTGGTAAAGAATTTTGATCTTCACCTTCTTTCACAGTTGAATAAGAATGATGGAGCAAAATTATGCTACTATTATAAACGACATGTATTCACATTTTCCGCTGCATGTCAGTGTGTGATGTAACAGTGCAGTGACAAAGCGATTTTGTCTTCCTTCTATTCAGTAATTCCACGTGCAGTTATCTATTATACTCGATAAAATGATGAAAACCTCATATAACTTATCGGCTGATGATAACCATATAAAAAATTAACCTGTACGATTATCCTCAACTACACTGTTTAATAAACAAAATTCGATGCTGATAGGTAATTTTTTACCTCGTTTTTATTATTTCTTAAGTTTATTAAACTTCCTGAAATTCGAAAACTTCTATATGGGCAATTGTCCAGCACCTTAAGATTTCAATATAAGAAATTTTAAAGAATAAATCGTAAGCGAGACAAATGACCTTTTGTATATTACTTCTTTAAACGATCAGAAGATATACTCGTGTACATCTGTTTACTTAACTGCACCTGCTATTTATGTGTTTTTAAAAATGTGTATATTTAATATTAGAGTTTTAGAGTTAGTTAAACATTAGAGTTTTTTAAAATTTCTGAATAACCTAATGAGTGATTACCAAAAAGTGGACCATTTTAAGTCACTATCATTTTTCACATATCCTGTGATTAACCTATTAAGGCCTAGGCAAAAACTGTGGCAGATAGCAACAAACTAACTATTTTATTTATAGCATAAAGGAAAAATAAAATATACGAATTTTTTCTTATGTCATTTGCAATTGTTTATAAAAAATTATTTAAACAATTTATACTAAAACTTATTATTTTAAAAAACTGACTGCACCAATCGATTTTACAGGAAGAATAATGAAGAAAACCTATATAACATTTCTTAGTTAGACTTCAGTTTGTTAGTATAAAACGGTCATAAACAATTGCATGATGGAGAGTGAAAG
>JBAGKK010048650.1:0-10169 GCA_037177015.1 Euceroptres primus
ATGTTCGAGGTAATTTACATCATGTAATAAACTAAGGACGTAAAATACCTGGTAAATTACTGTAAAAAACTATGTAAATTACCTCGGGTATTTTACTTGCACAACCCTGGTTGTTTACTTCTTTATCAACCGACTTGGTTCCTCATTGGCCGAAACAAAAGGTTCTGATTGGTATTGCTAGGATTAGCTTTCCGACGGAAGAAAGTTTCAGGAAGGTAGTTAGAAAGGGTGCAGTTCTTCAAATAATTAATCTCTTTTGAATTACTGATTTCAAAGATTCAATTAATTCTGACCAGAAGATGGTGAATTATCGTTCTTCTCCTCCTAAACATTTGTCAACCACAAGCTGGCTATCTAGACTTCTGACAATTCACAAGAGGGAATCTGGTAGAATTAATTGTCCGGACACACAGAAATGTCGACAGTGATATTCGAGCTATAGAGGTCCTAGATATTGAAATCTTGAATTTCACGCCAAGGTGAATAAGTTAAGTAGAAAATTCAAGGCAGAAAAACGCAGGAAGATTCCAGTTAGCATCAGGGTTTTGAAGTGTCGTGTCACTCGAGATTTTCTACGTAAATTACCTAAATGAAGTAATTTACGTAGAAAACTGTAGAAAACTAGTAAATTACATGACAAAGATGGCGGTTGTCTATTTTGAACACATAACCTCACTTTAGTACCTTTTATCAATTTTATCCACGTTATTTTCTTACTACACTAAACAATATTTTGTGCTGGAAAATATATTAATAATATGTGTAATTAATATATTTATGAGTCACGTTTATGAAATTGTTTGCTCTATCAAAGTTTGTTTACCTGCGAAGGATAATGCTCTGTTGCCAAGTGATTTTACCGATGGGGAAGGGCGTCACAATTTGTTTTCGAAAGTTAGGTTATGTTCGAGGTAATTTACATCATGTAATAAACTAAGCACGTAAAATACCTGGTGAATTACTGTAAAAAACCATGTAATTTACCTCGGGTACTTTACTTACACAACCCTGGTTAGCATTCCAAAATAATCAAATAGCTCTGAGGTACAACCAGAAGGATGTGTTGGGGACACTGCAGTAGGTTAGGCGGGAAAATTCAAATTTAGTAGTTTTTCAAAGATATACAAAAAGCTTCTTGAAGTCTCAACGGCAACCAGATCTCAGCAAAATACATAAATGAACAAGCAAAAACAGGAAAAATCAATTCTTAAAATTAAAGTAGCCTAAATAAATAAATCCTAACCTTGAAAAACCGTGCAGATTCCGGAGTCGATAATACGTGATATTTAAAGATAATGAAAATTAAATTTCAATAATAGTCTAAATTTTGCAATATTAAAACTTGTGACTTGCAAATATTTTTCAACGTCACAAAATTCCGGAAGAATGACTGGAAACAAATGCATCAATTTTATGCCGTTTTTGTACTTTCCTAAAGTGTGTAAAAAATTTTAATGGAAAATGAAAATCTTGGTTTTGTCCAAGGCCAGTAGAGAAGTACCAGATGGTTGACGAGATTTTGGACCCTACGATCCGACTTTGTCCCTTATTACGGCGGCAGATACGACGTGTGCGTAGGTACTCATTAGGCACGAGCTAATTGGCAGGGTCAAAGTGTGGGAGGGGAACTACCGTGGACAGAAAGTTAAGAAGATTAAGATGAAAAAAGGAGAGGAAATTCCGCTCAAGTCTGAAGCAATACCAAACAGGATGTAACACAATGTGAGAATCCGATTTCGAGGAAAATATGAGAACATAAAAATTCCAATAAAAAAATTGAAATTGCAATATTAATTAGTTACTAATAGACTATTGATAATAAATGATAAATAAGAGTATAAATAAAATAATAAATTACAATATAATTTTCACAATAAATTAAGTGACAATAGTAATACAATTGGTAAATAAATATCTGAATAGAATCTAAAGAATCTGAAGATAAAATATAAATTTAAAAATTTTTAAGTTTAGGAAGTTTAATCTACTTCAATCGAGGAGGTAATCACTGGCAAAGGCTAAAGGTGTTGTTGATTGTTTCATTGAATAACTTTGTTTCCGCAGAATCGAATTTAATCGGTATTACATAAAGCGTAAGTAATATAATTTGCGATGCTATAGAAAGTGTTCGGACATTGCAAATGAAGATTTCACGCTGTAACGACGGACGCTTTTACAATGTGATGTAAGAAGGATGCGAAGGTGTAAAGAATGAAAAAAAAGGAGCACCAATTTAGTGAGGAAATTCAGTTGATCGAAAATGTTATTGAGACGTTTGAAACTACTTGCAGGATTGTTTACTAATGCAATAATTTACAACTATAATTTAAATAATTTAAGTGTAATTATAAGCATCAGTTAGTAATTATAAGTATAATTTAATGAAATAATTTACATGTATCATTTACAAAAAATCGTATTTGAAATTGCTTAAGATACATGCGTACATACATATATATATTTTTTCATTTGAAGACATGAAAATGACAACTCGGTATAGACCATTTGAATTTGGCCCCTAAACTAGGTTTCTTCAAGTATTACTTGGGGGCCATCTTCAAATGGTCTTTAACGAGTTGTCATTCTCATGTCTTCATTTTATTTTTATCTTGTAGTGAAGTTGATTCAAATTAAGTTATATAATTATATAAATATAATTTATCAACTTTTATGATTCTGAAACCAATTAGATGAGTATAATTCTATGCGGGCGATTTTAGCTAAAATTTATATAACTAAATGTAATTTCAATGTCTGTATATAATCACTGGGCGATTTTCTTCTTAAATTAAAAAAGTGCACAATGTAGCAGAAACCAGTGGCGCTTCCATTGATGAGTAATTCATTTTCATTCATTCATTCATTTTCAATTATAGCTATTGAACTTTTTACTGAAAGCTACAAAAGATACCCAATTTCTTTACTTTCGAACTATGTAATAATTTTAACTTTCAAATCTAACAATCAAAAGCCGCTTTTGAAGTTTCTCCTAAGAAATTGACTTGTACAAAGGTATTAAAGGAAACAGATTATTACAATAATTTACAATTGATTCCAGTTTCTTGATGTCAATAGTTTTCTTATTTTAGACCATATTTCTTATTGAATTTAAAAGTACTGGAGCATCTCAATTGAAAAATACTTGAAATAAAGTGAAAATAATTCGGGCTTTAGAAAATTATCATCAAATTATGGTTGGAAAGTAGAAAATTTTATATTATTTATTATTTTCTTAAATTAGGAAATTTTTTCTATTTTGAGATGGTTAATTTGATAATGTGGAAACTTGAAACTGAGAAATTCTCGAATTGTAATATAATACACTTTAATATTGAGTAATATTGAGACTAGGATATTCTAAATGTAGAATCAAGTGAAGGAATTGCTAAGTTTCCTAGTTGTCATTTGTTTGTAACATTTTATGCACAATTTATGCATCATTTTTGCGTAGTGATTACCCATAGTTCGTTATGCATAATTTTTCCACCTGGGGTAATGTGGTCATAATTTAAAAATATTTCAAAAATAATACTTGTAGATAAATACAACTAACAAAAGATGTTAAGGATATTAAAAATTTAATTTAAAAAAGATTTCTTCGGAAATATGATACCCTAATACCTTGTCGGACATTTTTTTAATGTCTTATCCAAAAACTAATAATGAAAAGGAATCAATAAAAGATAAATCAATGTATATGTATTATATGAAAATATTTTGAAAATGTTTCTCTACTTTTGTGGCACAGTTGTATTAATTAAGAGTGCAGAATTTAATTCAAATTCAAAACTCGAAAGTTTGGAACTTACGAGCTATAGTTCAAAAATTGTGGGCCGACTTGTACTCTTCATGCTGGAAAGTTTTGAACAAAAACATTGAAAAGAAGAAGAAAAAGAGTTGCAGAAACAGGAGAGTAGGAGAAGAAGCAGATTGAAAACCAACAAATGTGCAATGAACAAACTTTACATAAAAAGGTCGGCACAAAATGCAAACTTCCAAAAGTCCAATTTTTTCTCATTAGAGACAGATATATGACCGCGAAAAATATTACTACAGGCTTCCACACATGTTTCGAAGCCAATTTAGATTTTCTCGTCAAGGAAAATTTATTCATTCAGAAAAAAAAATGTTGTTGATTGAGCCAAATCGTTTTGATAATTTAAACAAAAATGTTTAACAGTTTAAGAAGTTTAAATGTTTAATATTTGCTGTTTAGGAGAACCAAATTTTTGTAGAATCAAACAAATGTTTTGTTGATTTAACCAAATCTTTGGTTGAATATACAAAATTATTTATTTTTGGTTAAATCAACTAAAACTTTTGGTTGACTCAACCAAATATTTTGTTGTCCGTATAATAAACAAATTCTACGGTTGAACCAACCAAAATTTTATTGATTCAACCAAATATTTTTCTCTATGTAGGAATCTAAAGGTTGATATTTTTTTTAAATTGTATTTTTTGAAAAATATTTGCTGAAAAATTAACATTCATTCTATAATAAAATCTCTCTTCTTGATACTATTCTACAAAAAAATAGTTTTTCTGATTGAGTGATACTTAGTCACCAAAAAATAAAAAAATAAAATTCTACACTCACAAAAAAGTTTGTTCGAATCAACCAAAATTTGGTTGAATCAACCAAATAAATACATTCTTATAGGGACAACCAAAATTTTAGTTGAATCAAACAATGTTTTAGTTGACTCAATCAAAATGTTGGTTTATTCAACCGAATTTTTTGTTGACGAAAAATTTTATTAGATTAAATCAAACGTTTATTCAAACCAAATAAATGTTTCTCTGAATCAACCAAAATTTGTTTGAAATATCCAAATATTTGTGTTTATTCAAAGAAACAGGGTATTTGATTCAAATAAATTTTTTTCTGACTGTAATAGGAAATTGTCCATTGGGCCCACAGAAAAAAAATTTGTTTAAATCAATCGCACTGTTTCTTTGAAAAGACACAAAATTTAGTTATTTCAAAAAATTTTTGGTCGACTCAAATAATTATTTAATTTGAATAAATAACTTTGGAACATTTTTAGTCAAGATATAAATTAAGCAAACTAGAAAAAAATAATGTGCCAGGTGACAAATTTTCGACCCTTTTTTAAATTATTGGAAAAATTTAGAAAAGATTTAGAAGAATTTTGAAAAAATTCATAGCGGTACTTTAAAGTATAACCTTCAAAATGAAATCTATAAACTCCAAATATCTTTCCTAATTATCTAGTATTAAACACAAGTGTGCCATCATATTTTTATTTTTGCGAGACTCCCTGAATATTCAGTGAATGAGAGCAAAGGCTTGATCGTCGCATGATTAGAACTTGAAACAGGACTGACTTGGAAAGATTTTGGGAACAAAGGGCACCTTTTTATTTTTCTGTGTGACGTAAAAATCTTATTAAATTGAAATTCATTATTTATCAAAATTAATTACTAATTTTGATTTTATATCATGATGCAATGATTCGTTAATTCTTTTTTATTTGAGGTAACATTAATTTGATTCTTTACAAAGCTCTCCTTTGATTAAGAATTTACACTTCTCAATGAACCATTTTATGCAAAGAAAAATTAAAATTTTTGGCAGAAAAGGGCTCAAACATGAAATCCAAATTACCCAACTTTCGCTCTCCGGCTCTTTAAAGACAATAAAGCTTTGAATTTCAGCAAAGATATATTTAAAATTTCGAAATTTCATTATCAAATATAATTTATTTTAAAGATGCACAGAGAAGTCCGAAAACTGGGTCGACCTAGATAATTTTATCCCCGATCTTCAGTTTTGTCTGTTTAATGTTTATTTAAAGCATATTACACTGTTTATGTTGTATTTCACGTTCCAGTAATTCAATTTATATGTTTTAGTAACAATCCTTACATAAATTAATCCATCGATTCAATTTTGTAATATATGTAGAGTGTAATGCATTTTAAAAACACATCATATTTGTTAATTTGAAATTTTATAATAAATAATGTATTTTATATATTAATGAATATTTTGATCATGAATTATCGAAATTTTAAATAAATTTTTGCCGCAAATCAAAGTTATATGAAAAACCAAATTAAAGTTAACTCAAATGAAAAATAATTAACGAATCATTGGATGATGATATAAAATTAAAATTATTAAATAATTTTAATAAATAGTTAATTGCAATTTCATAAGATTTTTAACTCATAGCGATAAATAAAAAAGGTATCCCTTGTTCCCAAAATCTTTTTATGTCCAAGACGGTCCTGCTTCAAATCCTAAACATGCGACGATCAAGCTTTTGCTCGCCTTCATTGCACATGTTCATGGAGTCTCGCAAAAATAAAAAATGATGGCACATTTGTGTTTATTACTAGATAATTAGTACAGGTATTTGGAATTTCTAGGTCTCATTTTGAAGCTTATACTTTAAAGTATCGCCATGCATTTTTTCAAAATTCTCCTAAATCTTTTCTACATTTTTCCAAGAAATGAAAAAAGGGTGGAAAATTTGTCACCCAGCACATTATTTCTGGAAAGGACATAGAGAGTTTAGCTAGACAATAACTTAGCGTAATTAGCGTAACAAACCATGCCAGTTTCTTTAACCCTTTAGTGACCAGGGGGAACTTTAGTGCCCAGAAACGCCGTTAAAAATTTATAACTTCGTGAAAAATTAAGATATCTTCGTTTCCTTTTCGGTATAAGCAAGATAAAATCTTCTACTATATGCAAAAAATTTTCAACCCTATAGGTTTTGTTGAATTCCATAACTAGGACCGCACTGAACTTTTGTGGTATTTTTTCCATCGTATCATGAATAATTGCAACAAGTGGCTAATACATGATGAAACAGATTGTGCAATTGGCATTGAATTGAAAAGAAGCTATAAAGAATGTATCAAGCACTACGATTACCGAAACTTTCCCTGAACATGCAAAACCACCTCAATAATAAAAAACAATTTATTCAGTGCTTGTAAGTTTCCATTGAGATTTCGTGAAAGAAAATATATCATGAAACGTGGAGAAGAGTTTTACGAAAATTATGGTATAACCTACTCTTATACGGAAAAGGTTAACGTAAAGAATAGAGAATAATCAAATGATTGATATTTTTACTCATTACTATGTATATGTATAGATAAAATTGACATTGAATTGAAAAGAAGCCACAAAGAATGTATGAAGCACTAAAATTATCGACAAATATCTCTGAATGTAAGTTACAGGATAGGTTACAGGAATTGGAATCGTATGCAATTTTCATTAAACTCTTCTCCACATCTCATGATATATTTTCTTTCACAGGGACTCAATATAAACTTATGAAGCATTGAGTAAATTTTTTTTTTATTATTGAAGATGGTTTTTCATGTTTAAGGGTAGTTTTCGATAATCTTAGTACTTTATAGGTACTTTATAGCTTCTTTTCAATTTAATATAAATTTCACCTGTAAAAAAACATTGTCATAATATAAGTTTCAATTCTTTGATTTAATGGATGACAGTACAGAACTAGATAACCAACATTTGTATCAAAAGTGGGTTTTTTTGCATAAAAAATGCTTAAACAATAAAATATATTTGGGGCTAAAAGTATTTCTTTGAAATCTTGTTTTTAACCCTTTCAGTGTCAAATATGGCACACATAAGACGATTAAAAGAGCACATTTACAGACGATTTAAAAGAAATAAATTTTACAATTTTAATAAAAAACTTCTGAGAAAATTTGACAAGCATAAATGCATCCTAAAGAAGGTTTTCCAGACCTTCTACAAGAAAATTATATATTTTTTATCAATAAACTTTAATAATTTCTTTAATTAATATCAAATTTCTTTTAAAAAATTGTTTTTTTGGGAAATTCAGTTTTTAAATTTTTGCAGCTATACAAAAAATTTTTAACTTAACTTATAAAAGTTAAGTTAAAAAACTTATTTCCAATTTTTAAATTTTTGCAGCTATACAAAAAATTTTTTATTTAACTTATAGAAGTTGAGTTAAAAAATTTTTTGCAAAGCTGCAAAAATTTAAAAACTGAATTTCCTAAAAAAGCAATTTTTTAAAAGAAATTTAATATTAATTAAAGAAGTTATTAAAGTTTATTGATAAAAAATATATAATTTTCTTTTTTTATCAGACTTCCAGGGAGAAATTGTTTGTCACCGTGCGATACCGTCACACTGAATCTTGATTTTCTCGAAACAGAATCACTTTTTAAATCAAAAATTTTTTATTTTTTTTCAGCGTCCCCATATCTCGGGAGCTAGTTTTTATTTTTGTAAAAAATTGAAAATTCTATGTTTAATCACTAATTGAACCAAATTCTGAAAATCTAAGAAATTGTAACCTCAAAATTCTCGGTCGATTTACTCGGAATTAGCTAACTTTTTTACATCAAACTTTATTACTCGAATTCAGCAACTCAATATCTCCGAAGCAAGTTTTCATTTTTTTTAATCTTAAAATTGCAGTTTTTATCGAAATCCACAACGGAGCCTGCTCAAATTTTAGGCTAGTGTCACTTTAATATTATCAAATTCCACATCTATTTCCTCAAAACTGGATAACTTTTTTTAATCAAACCTTTTTAGTCTCAATTGAGAAATGCTTCAGCTCGAGAGTGGACTTTTGTTTTATGTTTAAATTGTTATTTCAATTTTACAGAATGTTTTTTTTTGCTACCCTGAAAAATTCAAATTTTGTTGGTTATCTAGTTCTGTACTGTCACTCTTCATTTATCTCTATTCTTTGAAGTTTATTTTGGCCTTTAAGAGTAGGGGTTTGAAAGGGTTTGAAATTTATGAAATTTTTTAAAAGCTCTTTTAGTCTCAGAATATATTTTCTTTCACGGAAACTCAACATTAATGAACTTATAAAGCATTTTTATAAAGCATAAACAACTTTTTATTATCAGGGCTTCTAGCGGACCGGGAAGTCGGGAAAAACCCGGGAATTTTATTTTACCGGAAAAAAACCGGAAAAAATCGGGAGGTTTTATTTAGGGTCGGGATTATACTTATATTTTATTTTTCAATTCTTCAAATTTTAATAGCATTTAAAGGGTGGCAGTACAGAACTAGATAACCAACAAAATGTGAATTTTTCAGGGGAGTGAAAAAGCATTGTGTAAAATTGAACTCGACATTTAAGGATAAAGCAAAAGTCGACTCTCGAGCTGAAGTGTTGCTTAATTGAGGCCAAAATAATTTGATTAGAAAAAGTTATCCAGTTTCGAGGAAATAGATGTGGAAGTTGACAATATCAAAGTGACACTAGCCTAAAATTTGACCAGGCTCGGCTGCGGATTTCGATAAAAACTGCAATTTTAAGGTAAAAAAAAACTGGCTCCTGAGATATTGAGCTGCTGAATACGAATAAATAAAGTTTGATGTCAAAAATTCAGCCGATTCCGAGTAAATCAACCGAGAATTTTTAGGCTCCAATTTTATAGGTTTTCAGAATTTGGTTTGACAAACGATTAAAAATCAAATTTTTAATTTTTCACAAAAATAAAAATTATATCTCGAGATATGGAAATGCTGAATGAAAATAAAAAATTTTGTTAAAAAAAAATGATTCTATTCCGAGAGAATCAAGATTTAGTGTGACGGTATCGCACTGTGACAAACAATTTCTAGCTGAAAGTCTTATAAAAAAGAGGAAATTTATATATTTTTTGTCAATAAATTTTAATAATTTAAAACATTAATTTCTTTAATTTAGATCAAACCTAATTATGTAATATTAAATTTCTTTTAAAAAGTGTGATTTTTGAAAAATTAAATTTTTCAATTTTTTCAACTAAACAAAAACGTTTTTTAATTAATTTCTGCCTGTAAAACCTTCTTTGGGATGCATTTATGCTTTTCAAATTTTCTCAGAATTTTCTTATCGAAATTGTAAAATTTATTTTTAAAAAATAGTCAGTAACCTTATGTGCCATATTTTGTACAGTGAGCACTAAAAGGGTTAAAAATGACATTTCGTATAAATCCTTTTAGCACAACATGTATTTGATTTTTTGAGAATTTTTTACGAATAAAACCGATTTTCGACAAAAATGTTGGTTATCTAGTTCTGTACTCCCAGGCGAAAAATTTATGGATAATCTATCGATAATGATTATCGATAGTCACTATGTAAAAAATTATGCATAATTTTGGAAAACTG
>JBAGKK010048661.1:0-10168 GCA_037177015.1 Euceroptres primus
TGCTCGAATAAAGACTGTACTTAATAATATAATCCAAGTATTCCAAACCTGTAAACTTTTCTCAGGGATATTAATTTATATTTTTTTAAAACGATATTGAGAAATTATCTGGATCACAGTGTAGAGTTTAGACTAGAGTTTCAGAGAACGGGATTTTCATTGTTATGGTCGACGTAGGCACATTTGGCAATGGAGAATCAAGGACAAAGACAAGGACAAGAAAGGTCCTTGATTTTCAAGGATATCCTAGGATATCAAGGACCTTGAAGGACAAGGATAGTCAAGGATTTAATAAGGCCTCGTCATTATTTTCCTTGCTCCTCGACATTTCTCGCTCGACGGCATCACTACACATACGGTTAGAAAAATCTGTATTAGATTTAAGACAGAAGTATGTGAAAAAAATATGCACTGCGGCCATAGAAATTTAAGATACAATGTATCTTAAACATTGTATCTTATACAGGCCGCCACACAGTGGTCCAGAAATGGATTTTTGCGAACAAATTCGTCCACAGGATGCATTTCTTAACCGTGTTCAATTTTTTTAAAGAAGTACTCTGCCACGGCGAGCTTCAACCAACTTCAACCTAAACTTCTTACTCAGCGCCAGTTCTTTGCAGAATTTAATTCTCCGATGTTGCCCGAATATTTTAAGTGAGAAATTAAGAAAGTCGATCGAGCACTTTTTTTGAAAATTGAAATTTTGATTTGGCCAGATTTTTTTTTAATTTTAATTATGTAAACTGTGTTGTAAATAAAATATCTAGTAAAACAGTTCTTATAAAAGTTTGTATCAAACGAAAACTGGGTCTTCCATAGAGGTTTTTGTAGCGCAAATAGGGGTTTTTTTCCCTAAGGTTATTGAAAATTCTTACTAAAAAAGATTCTCTGCAGGATTCAGTTATCTAATGTTGCTTAGATATTTTGAGCCAAGAAGGAAAAAACTCGGTCAGGCCCTTTTTCGAAAACAAATTTACATCCCTCGAGATCTTCGTGCGTGGGAGAGAATAGTGGAGGGAGAGAAAACTCTCGCGGTGTTGAAGGTCAGGCTGGCTTTTCCACGAATATGAGAGAGACGAAATTGAGTCGGCTAGAACGTGAAACTGATTTTTCTAATGCACGGGCCATATTCCCTACAGAAGGTCTCGATAAAATCCTATATTTCGGTGAACAAGTCTTAAATCAAGGGAATTAACAATATTAATTAATAAACTTTTTGTTCAGTCCAAACTGTAACCCGGCGTGTTATTAGCAAAATAAATGTGTATACTGGTATTCTATTTAAAACACTTTAATTTGATACATCAAGCTTACTGTTGAACTTTGAACTATACTTTAATTTGGGAACAAGAAGTAAGCTGAATTCAAGTAACGCAGTATCAAAACAAGACGTGCACGCGTGTATTTTGTTCGAGAGCTCTAACCCAGCATCTACATCGACATGCGTTTAGCTGAGCTCGGCGTAAAACGCAATACTCTGTCTCTTTCTTCCGCTGCGAAAGAAAGAGACAGCGGTTGCGTATACGCCGTGCGCAAACTAAAAACTCGTCCATGTAGATAGACAGAAACTGCCTATCTACATTCGCTAGCGCGAAGCGCCGCCGCGCAGCGTCGTCGACGCTGGCTGTAGCACAAGACGGAGAAAGGGGATGAAGCGGCCCCATTATGTGGGGCCGCATACAGTCTCTGGCAGGTCGAAGTCTGCTCGCTGACACTCAACACTTTTACTATCGCAGAAAATTGTTAATTCTCTCGCAATTTACCGTCATAGCGCGTATAACAAATTAATTATACTTTTGCAAATTAAATTCAACGTTATTGGTAAACTGGAAGAAAATATCTTACTTTATTAATTAAAATTTAAATGTTTGGCTAGGATTATTTGTCACTCGCGTAAAATGAAATTATGTGAATTTTCTAATATACATGTCTCTCAAATTTCATATACGATTTAAGATTTAAGATACACTTACATTAATTTCAATTTCATATACTAAAGTGTTTGAAATTTAATATACATTTGGACAATGAAAATTACAATAATTTCTAACAGTGCAAGATTGCATGAGGTTCCCTGAGATTGCACGAGATTGCACGAGATTACATGAGATTGCCTTGAAATTGCACACAGATTGCAATATTGCATGGAATTTCATATGGTACTCCAAGATTGCAATGGATTGTATAGAGATTGCATGAAAATGCTCAGAAATTGCCCGAGAATGTATAAGATTGTACAGGATTGTACGGGGTTGGATGAGATTGCATATAGTTTGCAAGAATGTATGGGTTTGTGTAGAGATTGCACGAGATTGCATGAGTGTTCATAAGATTGCATACGATTGCACGGGCTTGCAAAAAATTGCGTACACTTTGCAAGATGACATAGAATTGCTCTAGATTGCATGGATTTACATAGAAATTGCTCAGAGATTGCATGATAAAAAAAATTATCACTATACGATCTGTGATGCAGAGTTACAGAGAATTGCGAGAGTCTGAAATCTGGGTGTCCCCATGCATAAGTCTCTGTCCTACGATGACCAAATGACGGACACCATGCCATAAATAAAACACTCGGAACTCTGGGTTATGTTACAAGGAACGCTTCTAAATTTAAAAACCCGCTCACACTAAAATTACTCTACTATTAGTTAGACCATTGTAGACCCACCTTGGAGTATGCCTCCCTTTGCTTAAAATTTTGGACAAACTTTGGATCCAAAGTTGTTCCGGAATAGTCCGAAATTAACACGGTTTTTGTAATCCGAAATTTATCCAGAATTAGTCCGACCCTCGTGCTCTAAATGATAGATACTGTATTTCATCCAACCTTGTCCGAAATTTTTATGGTCCAACGGATACGCTTTATCTAGATCTTTTCCGCTCTCTTGTCCGGAATTTATATACTCTGTCTTGATCCTGGACGGTTTTTGTAATCCGAATTCTGTCCCGAAAATACAAATTTTCATACTGATTCCGGAACCACAATCAAAGAAATTAATTTGAAGACAAAAAGTACATTGAAATAAGAAAAAATGGATTCTAAATTAATTTCGACACATATTTCTTAATTTCGAAGCAGTCACACGGAGGAAATTATTTTTCAAGTTATAATTATGATCTATATATATAGTACGGTGGATATAATATAATATAATATAATATAATATAATTTTATATATATATATATATATATATATATAAATTTACAAAAATGTTAACTTAATGATGAATATATTAAACAATATAATCTTTTTATAAATCTAAAACAGAGAAATGTCATAAAAAATCCACTTCCAATCAGGACCGAACTGCAGTCACCAAGTCGAGAGTCGTGCGTCCTATCCACTGAAGTATCCGATGCTTAGAAGAAAATATTCGTATCGGCTACTTAACTAAGATTTGACTTTGAGTTGCGTACAAATTCGGGATTCAACCGGATAAAATTCAATTTGCACTTAATATTAGCGGACAAGTTTTCTTGCAGACATGAGGATTGATTCGGTCTCCTTAAAGCTTACGGAGTCATCTTTTTTTTCAGGACAGATTCTGGTTTTGTCCAGAATTTTATATTTGCACTTTAATTTTAGCGGCGACAAGTTCCCTTGCGAACAAATTTCGGATTGATTCTAACTCATTCTGAGGTTGACGTTTTTATCCTAACAGATTCCGGATTTATCCGGAGTGAATTCGATTGTACTTTGATTTGAGCAGAATTTCAGGCTTAAAGTTTTTGTCCGCACAGATTTTGAATTCAGCAAAACTAAATTCCACTTGATAAAATCCACTTAAATAAAAAATTTTGACCTATAAGAATTTTGGATTGCCTCGGACTGACTTCAGATTCAAGTTTTTGTTCCGGACAGAAACCGGACGAATTTGGATAAATTTCCAATTCAATTTAAATATAAAATTTTCTTGCACTTTTGCACCGTACGAATTTCGGATTGTATAGAATTGATTTCGGATTCAAGTTTTTACTCAGACAGAATGCGAACAAATTTTCAGCTCCACTTTAAAAAAAAATTTCTGGCATTTTTGTCCCGTACGAATTTCGAATAGCGTCAGATTGATATCGAATTCAAATTTCTGTTCCGGATAAAATCCGGACGAATGCCGACAAATTTCCACTTTAACTTAAATAAAAAATTTTCTTGCCCTTTTGAACCGTGCGAATTTTGGATTAAATTGAACTGATTTCGGATTCAATGGACAAAATTCGGACAAAAACGGAAGAATTTCCTCTTTCCCCTTTCCTATAAATAATTTTCAGTTCTAAATTTCGTATAATTTCCTGAAAAAAGTGGATTGATTTGGGATGAAAATCTTTTATTCTGATGGAAATCCGATGAAACCAGACAAATTGCGCACAGATTTCGTACAACTTTTAAATGAATTTGAATAGACTTGTCCAAAATTATTTAGAAATTCATCCGAAATTTTAAACAGGATTCTGTCATTTGGTCACGATTCTAAATGCTGCATAAAAATTATGCTTGAAAGTGTTCGGAACCGTTTTTTGCGTTTCGCGTCTAGGCAAATGGGAATGCCAATGAATCGACGAAACCACGATTATAGTGGAATTAGAGCACTATGTAATGGCCCCAAGACTCAGGTTTACTTTTTAAAAACTTACTGCACTAAGAAGTGCAGCAGCCAAACTTTATTCTGAAATAAAAGGTACAAAAGGTTCATAAACTTGCATGACAATTAAGCTGCATAGAAAAATGGTGGACTTATGTACTATTTCTTATTTATTTAAGGGTGAGGCTAATGGGCTTATTACATCCCCCTTCGTAGACTGTATTTAGTCTCCAAAATACTTTATTTAGCAAATCGTATTCAGCGAGATTTGATTTAAAATTCCTGAGTTCAGGTCGCAGTATACATCACAACATGAGGAGTTGCATCAGTCTGTACTTTGGTTTTTACGCAGAAGAGACAGATCTTATTTGGTATACAGAATTTTACAAAATCTATCTTCTATGAGTTCCTATTCTATCGAGCATATTTTCAGTATCATCAAGGCTCATTTGTGATCGTGTTAACTCGCTATTGTCTAGTTGTTGTAGTAGATGAATCAGTCTATCTTTTAGAAGTTCTAGTCGTTTTTTATCAAAATTTAATACATATTTTACATTAATATTGACTAATTTGTGTAAAGTATTAGTATTAGGTAATTCTAGATCTACATTATGAGAATGTAGTCTACACAGTGTGTTCATGTTACTCATGTGGCCTTATTTATTCTGATAGTGGTCATTTCTTAAGGGCATAAAGCATCTATTTCTATTTAGATGGTGGGTATTATTATGTAACCATTTTGTATACGAATGTATGTTTCCCTATGTAGAAGATGAGGTGATTTATTGCATTTTTTCCTTGCGTACCTTTTAAGCAGGGATGAGTCGCAGTTATCTGTTCATTATCCTGTAGTTTAGTTTTTTCCTTTCACATTCCTTACCATCGTCTATTTGTTTGCACTCTTTGAGTAAAGTAGCATCGGTCGATGAGTAAAACCCATCATACTTAATGAGTTATTTATGGTCGGGGATAATGTCTAAGAACGTCTCCTGTTTTTTTTTCGGGCAACGGTATTACACGTTTAATTACTTCTTCCCATTTTTCCAGGACAAGAGTTTTTACTATATAGGTGAATAATCTTTTTATAATAGCAACTTTTACACTACTAATATCTATAATATGTTGGTAGTTATTTTCTGTATTGTCGAAGTGATACCTCGTTCTGTGTTGTATTTCAAATTCATTAATGGTTTCCTTCAATATCTCCGGTGTGAGTATCTGTGAGTGTATAATACCGTGTTTACCGTCGTTTATTGCGTTAATGGACATGTCTATATCTTCGTTTAGCTCGTCTATCAACAAGGTCGTCGCGATGAGTTTGGTGTTTATAAAGTTTTCTCTGGCATTATTATTTGTATCTTGCACTAGCTTTTGTACTCTTCCAGCATCTTTATTGAATCGAGTAAGCGGATCTAATAGTGTGTAGAAGATAAATCAAGTAATAGTTTTAGCATCTATGATTGGTGAGAAAGGATGCTATGTTTCTATTATCCGTATACAATTTGTCGAATTAGTTATCTATGTAATCTAAATTACTGTTGCTTAATGTACCGAAGAGCATTTTTGATATGTTTCCCATGAAGTTAGCTATGAGACTCCATGTGTCATGGTATTGGTGCATTTTCCATATGTGTTTTATGAATATGTTTCCACTCAGCGTTGCCGTCATTATTTTGGCTGTCGCTTGATACAGTAGTCCAAGGAGGATGATTAGTCGTCTCATCTGTAATTAATTGTAGTAGAGCATTAGTTAGCTTCCATGAATTTCTATGAGGTTTCCACTATACTCTGTACAAAAATTGTGGTTTCCTAGTCTGGAGACAACTCGGACTGGCCTTTTTTACGCAGGGGAGAATTTATTTCTCTAAGTGTTATTCAGAAACTTGACTGGGTATCCGGGGATATAAATTATTTGAGGTAAGGCCATACATAAGTCTTGTAATCTTTTATATTTTTCTTTGTGGATCTGCTACTTCTCACGGGCTTTGTCCTTGGTCGGTCAAAATATTCGTAGGAGACCCAAACATATAGATGTAGTGATCAAATAGATTTTCAATAATGTATTCAGAGTTTATGGATTTGAGCGATATTAAGATTAAATATTTTGTGAGTACATCTTGGCTGCTAAGTATGTATTCGTTTCCTTGAGAGGTGACTGGTAAGGGTCCGAAAATATCCATAGCAATGTTATCTTTGGGGTTAACTAGGGTATCCAGAATAACTACCTCGTATTATCTCCTAATCCTGGTTGTTTTCTGCATTTGGCGAATGGGGCATTTTTTCATTAACTATTATGATTAACTATTTTTTAATTAACTATTATATACAAATTATTATTTCCTCTTCCATGGTCCCCTGTTCCCCTAACATTCTTGCCCTTCCTATGGATTTATTTTCTGCATAGTGCTGGACCGTGATGGATCCGTATAATTCTCTTATTGTTTTTGGTCTTTGTTCTCTGCTTAATTCTCTAGTGGTAGATTCGCAAATGTGTATGCTGAGCTCTGGATGTAGGCTTTCTAAGAACTCGAGATATTTTCGTATTTTGGTTCTTTCTACAGGAGTGAATGTTGCGTTTTCGCGGTGGATCTTTCTTTTGACTTGTTTCCAGGAGTTTCTTGACTCGTGGTTCTGTATGTTGATTTTTGCAAACCCGAATGCATAGTTTGTAGGATACAGTAATCTGTGTTCTGATGGCAGGTCGTGGGACGATACTTTTTCACTTGTAATGCATGATCAACAGTATTTTGTTTTCTTCTGACGTAGGTGATGGTGGCGCCTCGACTTCTGGTATATATAATGTTGGAATTTCAATCTCTGGTAATTATAATGTTGGTGTTTCATTGCTGCGAGCTGGAATTACTTCCATAGGTTCAGGGGTGTATAGGTCTCTTTTCGATGGTAAGTTGAACAATTCTCTGTGTCGATCTTCTAGGTCGGCGCTCCTTATTGCTTCTTAAATGGGATCCGACTCGCGAGTTACGAGGAGGCAGGACAGACAGTCAGCTGCTCTATTTTCCTTTTCTTTTACGTAGTCGATCTTATAGGTATACTCTTCGAGGCTTATTCTCCATCTGAGCAGTCGGGATGAAGGGTTCTTGGCAATATGGAGCCATTTCAAAGCTTGATGGTCGAATCGTATTATAAAATTCCTTCCCAATCGATATTCTCGCAGTGTTTTAACAACCCAGTCTATCGCGAGTAATTCTTTGTTTAAAGCTGAGTAATTTTCCTTAACTTTATTCAGTGTAAGGGTTACGTAACAACAAGCATGCTCATCTTGAAATAGTACAGAACCCAGGCCTTTGTTGGAGGCATCCATGGTTAGAGTAAAGGTTTTCTGGTAGTCGAGGAATGTTAGTACTCACTGGTTCTGTGTTATAATTGTTGAATGGCTTCTTAGCACTTTGAGGTTCAGTCGAAAATTGTTTCTTTCTTTAATAATTGTGAGAGAGGTTTAGCCTTGGAGAAGAAGTTTTGGATAAACTTTCTATAGTATCCTGCTAGACCAAGGAATGATTGTACTTCTTTGACATTTCTAAGTTGTTGAAAAGTTCTTATACTTTGTACTTTGGCTGGTTTGGCTTTCACTCCTTCTGGGGTTATCAAGTGTCCTAAATACTCTAATTCAGGACGAAAATATTCGCATTTATCGGGCTGCAGCTTCAGACCGGTTTCTTGCAAGTGTTCTAGTAGAAGTTTTCAGTTTCCATTGTGTTCTTTGAGGGTATTACCAAATGCCAAAATGTCGTCTAGGTAAACGAAACAATGTTTACCTACTAACTACTTAGGTCAAATGCAGAGAACAATTTTGCTTGAGCTAATGAATTAATTATGTCATCGATGATAGGTAAAGGGTATGCGTCTTGATCTGGGTCTTCTTTTACTTTACGTAAGTCAATAACTACCGGCCATTTTTTCTTACCTGATGCATCGCTAGGTCTTATCACTACCTTATCAAACAAATCGTTCATCTGTTGTTGAACCTCTTCTTTATGACACCCTGGTGGTTTATATGATTTGACGTTAATTGCTTTTCCAGTTTCAAATACTAGCTAATGTTGTACTAATGTGGTGCATGGTACTGGATCCCCTTCTAGTGTATAAACTTTAGTGTATTTTTTCATCTGCGATGGATTCTTCAACCTGATCTAGTCGAGTCTTGGCTAGGAGATCATTATCGTTATTGACTGGCATTGCTATTGTTCCGTTCTCTGTTCTGTATATTCCGTTAAGGATGTGATCGTCGTTCTCTATCCAGACGTCCTGATTTTCTGTGGTGACCATTAAATTTACTTGACTGACTTGTGTTGTGTATGGAAGTAGATATTCTCTTTCATCGGTTAAGGGCACTCTTTTATTTTCTTTTACTAGATGATTGGGTGTGCTAGCGTATCTATTGTATTTTATGAAAAATGGCAGTCAAATGATGCCATTTTATAGTAGGGAAAAGTCATCATGTATGTGAAATAAATGTTCTCGGCCGAAATATTTTAGATAAACGGCCTGTTGTGAGAAATGCTTATCATTTCCCATTATGAACCCTTTTCTCATTTGGAATATGGTGCAATCCTTATTGGGTATAGAATTTCCTTTGATTAGATTTATCTAAGATCCTGAATCGACTAACAGTCTGTAGGGTGTTCCGACGTGTTTTCTTCCTGGGACTGATTGTAGTCGAGCTTGTGCGGTTCACAATTGTTATGGACAGCTTGTACTGCGTATTTAAGTTTGTCAACTATTTTTCTATAGCGAAAATTAAAATTCTGTACGGTTTCAGTTAAATCTTGTTTCACAGCTACCAACTCGACTTCGCAAAGCGCTTACTGAGTTCATTTGTCTTAAATTACATCGTAATGCTTCGTACCGTGGGTCGAAATCATCGATTTGTGTATCTAATGGTTTTCTCAGCTTGTTGTGTTATTTTCTCGGCTAATATATAGTCGAGTAATATCTCCGGTTGTGAACATCTTTTTTGTGTTTTCTTTACTGATTTTATAAAATGCTCTACTCCCATATCGTCTCGTACATTTAAAGGTCTTATTGTGCGTATAACGTATTTGGCAGGGATTGTTGAGTCTAAGGGTGGGGTTAGACCATCACTTTCTCTTTTAAGTATTTATCGCTTTCGTCGAGACCCATTATCTCGGTTATCTTCTGTTATATCACTATCTTCTCCTAATGACTTCTTGGTATTTGCCTGTGGCGATAACTTGTTTGTTTTCTCGTCGTTATCTGCCGCATTTTCTGGTTCGCCTTCTATATCTGTTTTAATTTCTGCTTTCAATCTTATTTTTCAAAATAACTGTATTACTTCTTTTGTTCTGTTATGGTTTTCTTGAACCAATGTGGATATTAAACTTTCCATGGTACTTACTTTTGTCTTCAAAGCTTGCAGAATTTTTTCTATCATAAGTGGAATTGGTGAACCGGGCCTTGACATTGTGGGTACGGTGATTAAGTAATTCTAATTAATTAATTAAATAAAGTAATTCTGGGTATTGAGGTTAACTGCGAATACAAGAATAAGCAGTCGCGGACAGCCGATAGGAACCAGTCGTGGGTGTGGTGAGCCCAC
>JBAGKK010048672.1:0-10167 GCA_037177015.1 Euceroptres primus
ACCTCCACCATGTCATGTCGGATCTCCTTTTTCTTTTCACAGTGGTCCTGTAGGAAGAAAAAGGAGATCCGACATGAGATGATGGAGGTCCTACTGTATCGGATTCACAAAAAAGAGAGTTACTATTTTAAGCTTAATTTTATTAATTATTAATCTTGTATTAAACGATACGCTTAATATTTCTGTATTTATCACTCAACTGTAACTACAATATTTTACTAGAAAATACGATGTACGGTAATGACGACTAAAATGACAGGACAGGCTAAGATTTTTACAATATTTATTTATTTGGCTTAAAAAATGTGCATAAATTAAACTTATGTTCATTTAAAGTTTAGAAACTTGATACGTTAAGCGTTTTTTAGGTTACTGTCTCAAAAAAATGAGAAAATCAGAATATCCTTCTGCAAAGTAAGGTTGGGACACCGTACGGTAATGAGGTTTGGGGTGTTCTTATATTAAATTAAAGTAAATAGGAATAGAAATAAAAAAAAAAGAGAACTGATCATTTTGTAGAGGATGATAGTAAGTATTTATTAAATTAAAAAAAAAGAGTAATAGTTTCTAATTTAATGTTACATTATTGGGACTTTAAGTTTGCCTTCAATTTGACAATTACCCATATATTCATCTCGTCTGTTTACAATTTTACATCTTGTTACAAATAAAAGACCAGCAATAGTAAGAAAATGATTTGAAACTAAAAATAGAGTCAAAGAATAAAACAATGTTTTTTCCCAAAGAAACAATAAATACTAATGCTGATTCTTTTTTATTTTGCAGGTAGTGAGGTCCTTTCATCGAGAAGGTAAGTTCCTAAAACCCCCGTTTTTAATTTCCGACTTGTTCATTCAGTTTTTTAATTCGAAACGAGTTTTCAGGGCGTGTATTATTTATTAGAACAAGATGTATTCTCGGCGCAAAAGCTCATCAGTAAGTACTCTAAAAAAACATAATAATTAAGTACAAATTATGTCCAAATACAAATTAAGTACAAATAAAACAATGATTTCAAAACCAAAAGGTCCCATGATTAGATTTATTTATATTTTTTATCTGCAGGCACTCGAAAACAAATCCCATCCAGTGCTGGAAAATTCAACAAACGAGGTCCTTCCGCTCGTCGCCTGCACTATGTAATAATCCTTCAATTAAAAAGTACAATGCTCCTTTTTGAATCCTCACAAACCAATTAATAATCAATTTCTTTTACAGGGGAAATCAAAGAGATTGTCGTGCCTCCTTTTGGAGCAGAAAGTGTAACCGAGGGAGACGTAAGGTGGGATAAAAAGTCCGGCGACCAGGTCAAGGAAGATGAAGTCCTTTGCGAAATCGAAACCGACAAGGTAAAGAGATTATCTCATATTAGGTTCTTTTACATAAATTTATTTTTATTAGATAAATTCAGGTTTAGAAGATGAAATTTCTTAATTGTAAATTGAAACTTTTCGCAGACTTCAGTCCCGGTGAATGCGCCAGGAAACGGAGTATTAAAGGACATTTTCGCCAAGGACGGAGAGACTGTAAAACCTGGACAAAAATTGTGTACGATAGATATTGGTGCGACGGGAGGAGCGGCGCCAGCAGCTGCTGAAAAAGTTCCACCACCTCCTGCTGCTCAGCCTCCAAAACCTGCGGCTGCCCCGCCACCTCCTCCACCACCGCCGCCCCCACCTTCGGGAGCTCCGCCGCCACCTCCGCCTCCTGCTGCTCGTCCTCCACCTCCACAAGCACCTGCGACTTCGATGCCCGTCGCTGCTATCAAACATGCACAGGTAAAAAATATTCATCTGTTTATCATTAATTATGTAAATTTAAAGTTTCCCTTTTTTTAGAGGTATAGGTACATTTTTAAAGATTTGAAAATGTTCTTTCGATTTAAAAAAAGCAAGAATATTCAGTGATTCAAATTTATTAATTAGACTTCAGTTTTGTCACTGGGGTCATTCCAAAATAGATCGCTGAATCGTTGTTGCGACCTATTTTTAAAAAAAATTGATAATGAGCTATAATGTTTCTGGGTGTTCCTAGAATTAAATTTCACCATTTATATGAGCTGATATTTTGTTGTGTTCACAAATATTGTTCTTAAATGTTGAGGTGAAAATGGTGAAATGGTGTTGAGGTGGACGAAAATGGCGCAAGCACCATGTTACAAAATGCTTTTAATTTAGCTTAATGATTCAAATAATTTAATCAGACAAAAATTATTCGATCATTTAAGAATGGTATTTTCATGTAATACCATTATATTTTGATTTCAATATTGTTTTTAATATTAAAAAAGGCTATGAAATATGGGTAACAAAACCTTAAACTTTGGTACATTTAACTTTAGATCTCACCCGTATTAATTGCGTTCAAAATAATACATTTAACTTTAGATCTCACCCGTATTTATTGCGTTGAAAAATATAAATTTTTTTTAAACAAAAGTTAAACCCCTAATGTTAATAGTTAAATCAGAAACTTTTAATTTCAACGCACCTATAAGCATAAATCTGTCCCTTCAAACTTAATTTACTCAGATACGGCGTTTTCTTCTCCGTATATCTCCTAAGATGAAAAAGAATAAAACCTAACTTACAGGACATATTTATATTATCAATCTCTACACACCTGATATGCAAATTCAATGGGATCTCGCGTAGTTATTAATTTATCTAACTTTCAAAATCATGCAAGGTTAACCCCATTTTAACTCTTACGAAACAAAAAGACAATACGATTAAAGTTTGCCTACAAAATTTTGTTGTTCTATTTATTTTATTCGAAAATATTATAATATTGGAAAGTCCTTTATGAATAATAAAGACACGATATTTTTATATTTATAGTCTTGAATCAAAAATATAAATCTATATATTTAAACTTTAATAATAATTAATATTTTTGAATAAAACAAAATAGAACTATAAAATTTTGTAGACAATCTTCAGTCGTATTGCCTTTTCATTTCGTAAGAGTTAAAATGGAATTAATCTTGCATGATATTTAAAGTTATATAATAGAGACTGATAATATACACGTGTCCGGTTAGTTTTATATTTTATTCTTTTTCATCTTAGGAGATATGAGCGGCTGAATGTAAAAACGAGACAAAAAAAGTTTGGGAGTAAAAATGGAACATAAATTTTTAGAAATAAAAAGGGAACAAACAAATCTTCCGAGTAAAAAGGGAACAAACAAATCTTCCGAGTAAAAAGGGAACAAACAAATCTTCCGAGTAAAAACAGAACAAAATTTCTTCAGAGTAAAAACGCAACAAATTAATTCTCCGAGTAAAAACGGAACAAACGAGCGCACCAGATGTAACAAGGAGACTAAGCAAACATCGCCCGCAAAGAAAAAGGGACATTTTTAATGATTGGAAAAGCTCTGATTTATTTTATGGGCCACTTTTTCCAAAAAGTGGGAATTTTGCATTTTTGCAAACGTTGTTGCTTTCTTCTAAGTTAACTGATATTTTTAATTGAACCCGTTGTCCGGTAAACGTTTTTTTTTAACAAGGAGACTCTGAGCAAACATCCCCCGCAAAGAAAAAGGAAAAATTTTAATTATCCGGACAGCCCTGATTTATTTCATCTGCCAGTTTTTTCGAAAAGTCGAAATTTGGCATTTTTGTAACCGTTGTTGCTTTTTTCCACGTTTACTGATATTTTTAATTGATCCTGCGGTCCAGGAAACTTTTTTTTTTTGTAACACGGAGGCTTTGAGCAATCATATCCCGCAAAGAAAAAGGAAAATTTTAAATTATGTGGAAAGCCCTGATTTATTTCATGGGCCACTTTCTCCAAAAAGTGAAACTTTTGCATTTTTTCAGCTATTGTTGCTTTCTTCTAAGATAACTGATACTTTTTATTGAACCCGTTGTCCGGTAAATGTTCTTTCTATAACAAGGAGACTCTTATCAAACTTCCGGAGCAAAGAAAAGTGAAAATTTTTAATTATCGGGAAAACCCTGATTTACTTCGTGTGCCACTTTTTCCAAAAAGTGGAAATGTGGCATTTTTGCAACCGTTGTGGCTTTCTTCTAAATTAACTGATATTTTTATTTAAACCCGTTTTCCGGTAAATTTTTTTTTTGTAACAAAGAGACTCTTATCAAACTTCCGGAGCAAAGAAAAATAAATATTTTTAATTATCGGGAAAACCCTGATTTGCTTCGTGTGCCACTTTTTCCAAAAAGGGGAAATTTGGCATTTTTGCAACCGTTGTTGCTTTTTTCTAATTTAACTGATATTTTTAACTGATCCTGCGCACGGCTGTTTGGGGAGGAATATCCCATCCCACCAGCCGTGCGCTCTTTTGTTCCGTTTTTACTCGGAGAATTAGTTTGTTGCATTTTTCTCGGAGAATTAGTTTGTTGCATATTTACTCTGAAGAAATTTTGTTCCGTTTTTACTCGGAAGATTTGTTTGTTCCCTTCTTACTCCGAAAAATTCATGTTTCTAGTTTTACTCACAAACTTTTTTTGTACCGTTTTTATTGTCAGCCGCTCATATAAGAAGAAAAAAAGCCGGATTGAACAAAGTTCCAAGTTTTAAGAGCTAGATTTATGCTTTAAGGTGCGTTCGAATTAAAAGTTTTTGATTTAACTATGAATATTAATGGTTTAACTTTTGATAAAAAGAAAATTGATTATTTTGAACGCAATAATACGGGTGAGAACTAAAGTTAAATATACCAAAGTTTGAGGTTTTGTTACCCATTTTCGTACCCTTTTTTCAAATTAAAAAAAAACATTTAAATCAAAATGTAATCGTATTGCATGAAAATACCATTCATAATTGATACTATAATTTTTGGCTGATTAAATTATTTGAAATATTAAGCTAAAATAAAAGCATTTTATAATATGGTTTATGCGCCATTTTTACACATTTCCTTAACATTTAAAAACGATTTTTGTGACCGCAACAAAATTTCAGCTCATATAAGGGTCGTTGCCAAAAAGTTGAGAAATTCATGTCCCGACAAATTTACACATTTTCATTATTTAATATATTTTTTTGAATACCACTGGGATAAGGTACTTACTTCGAAGTAATTTTTGGTAAAGTTTCAAAATTTTAAGTATCTTTGTTTTGAAATGGGGAATTAAAATATACCCAAAATTTCCACTCTGTAACCTGTTCCCAAGTACAGATTCACAAACTAAACATTGCGAAATAATGACAGCAAAATTTTATAAATGATTGATACTCATACGAGTCATTTTTATTAAGTTAAAGAAACCTAGAAAATATGAATAAAGATAAATATTTTAGATTTGAAGGTTTTTATAAATGTTTTGAAGTCTGGCCTTAAAGATTCATGTCTACTCGGTAACCCTCATATTTTAGATTAGAATTTGGAATAAATCACTTTATAGAATCTAAAAAAAAATCAAAAACTCATTAATTTTAATCCTACGCAAGTTCTCGTATAAGCAGAAACATGTTTATTGTTCGCAACGTCGAAAAATTTCTGCAAATGATGTACCGTACGATTTATAATAATGTCCACCCGATAACTCATTTTTAAAAAGTGTTAACGTGTTAATTAACCCTCTGCCTGTTCTACTTTATCCCCACTCCAGCACCATAGAACGTGATTCCCATTATCCCCACCAGGTGTCTGAATTGACGATTTTTTAGTAGAGAACGGTCGAATAACCATACGCAAGAATCCACAAAAAAGAAGAAGACCAGGCAGAGGGTTAATTAAAAATATAATCGAGAATCTGGACGCACAGTCAAATAAAGTGCAAAAAAATAAATTTTTACAATATTTTTAGAAATTTTTATCTCCACTCTACATATTTTAAAAATAACTTTGAAATTTATTTTTCTGCGTTTATTGAATGTCTACTCGGTAACCTTCCTGACATGTAAATTATTTATCTCCGCTACAAAAATGATTCTTGATCTCTTAAATTGATATTTTCGTTTTATTTTGAATCACAATTAATGGAAAAAAAATACTTTAGCTAGTTCTGAGAAGATCTCTTTTCAAAAAATCGATAGGCCAAATTTCACAACTTTTCGGCAAAGATCCATAAATGGTGAAATTTAATTCCAGGAAGATCCAGAAATATTATAGCTCATTATCAATTTAAAAAAAAATAAAGTCACAACAAGGATTCGGCGATCTATTCTGGAATGACCTACTGACTTTAAAATGATCTATAAATGGATGATTTCGAAAAATTGTGTGAAATTTCCAATATTTTAATTTTATTAGCTTTAGTTTAAAAAATAGATTTTTATTCTGGATAATTAATTTACTGGGACCTATTATTATCAACCAAATAATTACCAATGATTCTTATTATTCATTTCTACTTTTTAAGTCCTTGGAGGGGGCGAAGGTTCAACTTCCACCTACGGATTACGCTCGTGAAATAATCGGCACCAGGACAGAGCAGAGAGTCAAAATGAACAGGATGCGTTTACGTATCGCCGAAAGACTTAAGGACGCTCAAAACACGAACGCGATGCTTACGACCTTTAACGAAATCGACATGAGGTACATTTTTCATCTCTATTCGTATATTACAGTAGATTTCAGTAATTTTATTACTGAATCTCTCCATCTTTAAAAGTTTCATGGAATTTCCGAGGACATTTTTTATGAATCTCTTGTAGAATTTCTATGGAATTCCTGTGAAATAGCCCTGGATTAAAATCAAATTAAATGTTTCAGTCGCATGATGGAGTTCCGAAAATCGAATCAAGAGGCCTTCATGAAGAAATACGGTTTGAAGCTGGGTTTCATGAGTGCCTTTATCGCAGCGAGTGCCTACGCTTTGAAGGACCAGCCGGTCGTGAATGCCGTTATTGACGGCGGAGACATCGTCTACAGGGACTACGTCGACGTCAGCGTTGCCGTCGCCACTCCCAAGGGTCTCGTAGTTCCTGTGCTTCGCAGCGTGGAAAACAAAAATTTCGCTGAGATTGAAATTGCCCTCGCAGCCATAGGAGACAAGGCACGAAAAGGAAAAATCTCAGTCGAGGACATGGACGGAGGAACTTTCACGATAAGCAACGGTGGAGTCTTTGGATCTCTGATGGGAACTCCCATCATTAATCCACCGCAAAGCGCCATCCTCGGAATGCATGGAGTCTTTGAGCGACCAATCGCTGTCAAGGGACAGGTGTCTATCTCAAATTTAACCTTTAGAGGGTCGGAAAGCCAATATATTGGCTCACCCCCTGATCGAGACTTTGTCTATGATCAATCAATGATATAAGATACCTTTTGGGCCAATTTTCTGAGGTCGATTTTCTTCCCAAATTGCCGGCCCTCTACAGGTTAATAGATAATTCAAATTTAATACTTAATTTCATTTTATACTGATTTTTAATTCAATTTCAGGTCGTGATTCGGCCGATGATGTATATCGCTTTGACCTACGACCACCGATTGATCGATGGTCGCGAGGCGGTGATGTTCCTCCGGAAAATCAAGGATGCTGTCGAAGATCCTAGAATTATTTTGGCTGGCCTCTAAGCGTCGATCGGAAAATAATCGAATCGCTTCAGAACCACGCCTCTCATCCCTTCAGGACATTGTACAGTATCAAGTCGCAAACTCGATGCCCACGACCGCTGTGATTCAACAAAAGTAACGAGAATACTCTGAGGTGGCAACTCTCGACTGTCTGAAATTCTTCCTATCCGATCTCAGAAAAGAATCCAGGTTCCGTGGGGATTCTTACGAATTCTCAGGAGTTCCAAATTCTATCGAGAGCAACCCTTCGGTGACGAAGTGCTGTAAATAATGTAAGAAATTTATACTCTGTGATCGAGTTCGTGCGATCGAAGGGTTGCGAGGCGAAGCGGCCGGCCAAGGATTGGATTTCTGTCTTTGGTTAATGAAGTTTGCAGTCCTTTGCTAATCAGGATTTAAATCTAATCATGATTTGAATCCTGGCCTGATCAAGGTTTGGATCCTTGGCTGATCGTCCTCGAGAGAAAACTGTTTGTCACAACAGTAAGGAGTTCATCACTCTGTGAGTAACTTAACTCAATTTATTGTACGATTACGAGATTGTGAGGGTTGTATCATTGTGAGGTAGGCTGCGATTCAGCCAGATTGTCGACCGAAAACAACATTTATAGTATGAATTTTATCGCAATTAGTTTGTAATTTATTTTTATTTTGACGACCTTCACGGACGAGGCGTCACTGAGGAGCGAACTGCAACATCGATCGAAGCTTGAAGCTGTTATTCGTCGCATATAGATGTATATCTAAAAATAATAAAACACCGATCCATCCGATCTTCAAATCTCGACTTTTTTTTACTCTAAGGCACACAACTTATAAAAAAATTGAGCTAACAAAAAGATTTAATTGACTGATTACAACTCAAATCAGGCAGCGTGGTAGAGCACCTCTCACCGATCGGTTTCAAATTGAAATATGTTAAGTATGAAAAATAAGCGAGCACGTATTTTTTTATTTTTCTCTAAGATGAAAGTTACGGAAGTTATAGCGATTTCAAAAATAACCTCAAAATTTGACTTCGCACAAAAATTTTAAAATGACTCGTATTTTCTTAATTTCTAATATTTTTTCATTCTGTTTCGCTCATTTGACGTGGATTTTAATGCTCTTTCTTTTCGCGTTGAGTTCTTTTTTCCAAAAAGTTGAAAATTAAAAAAGTTATAGCTGTTTTTCGAAAAATTTTCAAATACGATTTTCTCCGAAAGGCTATCGTTTTTTTTTTCTGAAAATTTTTTCAGAGATAGCTGATTACAAGATCTAAAAGTTATGCTATACGGGAATTTTCACTTCTAATTTATAAAGGAGTAAAAAAATAAAATACATATATATTTTTTTCATTTATTCGTGTTTTTTGTGTGGAAAGCTTTAAAATAATAATTTTTAATTTATTTATAACGTTTTTACATAAATAATACTAAATAATTTCAATTTTATTTTCACAGATTTTAAGGTTTTAAAGTCTATTTTTTTCTCTTTCTCTGTCTTGTATTTGAAGCTTTTTTAGTAGATTTTGCAGAAGTTTTCGCAGTAGATTTGACAGTTTTTACCACCTTTTTTTCTGTTTCTTTAACTTCAATTAGTGGAGTTTATGCTGTTCGAGATACAAATAGTTTAACTTCGTTGTTTTCTTTCGTAGTCTTCCAAACATGACTTTCTTGAATTCCTGATAGTTCCTTTATTTTTTTTTCATTCTAATAGCTTCTTTTCCCTGAACTTTTCAACTTCTTCTTTAGGCAAGTAAATTAAACTTATTGCAGTCGTGTACTTTTGAACTTCTACTACAAAGTCGGATGCATTTTGTATTGTTTCACACCAACAGATTTTTGAAGATTGTGATTGTTCGCGTAGTGTTTAACTAATCCGCCGATTGCATCTACAGGACCTTTGCCGTGCCCTGTTCCCGAAAACAGCTTTTTTATATTGTGTCTAAAATTTTTCATTTCATGTATTTAGAAACGATTTTTAAAGTGACTAGCTGCGCCATCGGAAATTTGAGTTTCATCAATTATAATACAGTTAGTTAACTTTTGCATGCTTTCAGTAATTTTTTGAATCGCCAATATAGCATGGGCTGAGTCATGCTTATAACAGAAAACTTTTTTAAATATCGCCTTGTTGGCAAACAGCAGTAAATATTGAAATTAACTTATTGACCCAATGATTGCTTTGCACAGCATTTTTTATTTGCACAGTCCAATTTTCGTCAAAGTCAATTTGTATCACAAGATGATGAGGATTAGATGCGGATATTTCTTTTTCTATTTTTATAGCATTTCTTTGAATATCTTTTACGTAAATATGTAAATTTATCTTAAATGCCCACTTAGCAAATTCTAACATGAAATTCTTGATACTCGTTGTTTTTTAATCAATTCTCCATTACTCTATACAGCAAATATAATTTCTTCTTCAGCATTTTCATCTGGTATCTTTAATAAATTTAAGGAAATACCTTTGACGCCAGGACACAACGTACATTCTTGCAAATGACATGATTCTAAAGCAGGATTGCACATTAGCGCAGATAAAGCATCAGAATGAATATCTTTCAATTCTGAATTAGGGGGCTTCCATAAATGATGTCACGGTCTTAGGGGGGGGGGGGGGGGTCAGAGCCTCTGTGACAGTTTGTGACATAGGGGGGGAGGGGGTTATCGACAACGTGATGTC
>JBAGKK010048683.1:0-10167 GCA_037177015.1 Euceroptres primus
AGATGCTAAATCATAGAAATGTATACATATCTCTAGCGACATCTATGAGTAAAACCAGCAAATTTCAACTAACACCCATGTTATAGGTCTCTCTCTCTTTTTCTTCTATCAAAAAAAATCTCATAAGTTCACTTCTTCCAGAATGAATAAGCTTTTGATTTTTTACAACTACTTTAGATTTCAGATATCTTCTTCTGCGGTGCTTTTATTTTCATAAGCAACGATTTGATTTTAGGCAGAAGGAAAATATTCTTTTATCAGTGAAGCCACCTGTTGATTTGTGTAAACTAGGGGATACTAAAGGCCCATTTGCCTACTCCTAAACCCTAGAGGTGATAGAAGAATGAGTAAGAGATCTACAAACTTATTCAAATTCAATTATTCAGGAGCTCTGATTGATTTTGAGATTAATCAGGTCGACTGAATATGCAGAGAGTAAAGATATAAATCAAGAAAATTATAGATGCATATTTACTGGAGAATAATTAATACCATCCGAGCTGGTCATGGTAAATAGATAGTGTCTTGTTTTCGTGAGCAGCACGAGACTGTATAATTACTAATACATTACCAGGTTGGGTGGATTGTGGTTGGTTCTTGGCTTACCTCGTAATAGTGGTTAACCGACACTTTTAACCCCTGAGTGCTGATTACTCTGAGGTTTTACCGAAGCTCTTAATCTTTAGCTATATAACGCCAGGAAATTTACCAATTTTGCTTGTAATTTTATTACTGATTCTATTAATTTCACCCCTGGAATTTGATTAAGAGAATTAAAAAATATAATTTGATATAATACATTTGGATATTAATATTTTAATTAATTCATAAATAATTATTATTTCTTAGGCGAGAAACAAGGATCTTTATCACTCAGTGATTTCAGTGTACATTAATCTCAAGACCTGTTAGCTGAAGAGATTGCATGAGACAAGTGTCATCTGAATTTTTCATGTCATTGATTTCTAACCATCCACTTATTTGTCTCATTACCAAAGACAATCAGCTCTTTGCTAAGAAAAATTTTTATTTTGAAAACACACTCAAACCTCCATTTAACTCAGATTTTGGTCATTGCCTTAGTTAAATGAAGGCTATCCTTGAGCGCCTCTGAACACAAACAGTCAGGGCCGTGCGAACCACTTTCAGTCGGAATAATATGAATTATGTAACTGAATTATGTACGCATGTAAATTTTTTTACCATAAGGGATGAAAATTCTTAAACGACGATGAAAATTCTTAAATAAGGATTAAAATTCTTAAATAAGGATTAAAAATTAATGCAAAAAGAATTTTAACGTGTTTTCAAAAGTAAATGCAAAAAGCGAATTGATATTGCTCGCTCTGTTCCTACTGGTTGCTACGGTTCATAATGGGGAAAGAAGCACTTTTTCGGGGCAAAAATCAGCCGACTCCTCAAATCTCAACGGATCAGAGCTTTTTTTTTTAAATACTCATAAAGGATCGCACTTTAATGTAGAAGTGCACGTTTTTTGAATTTGTTATTTAGTAATTTGTTATTTTACTTAAAAGTTGCAATTGGTTATATTTGCGATATTTACTTAGCCCCATTCATTTATATTTCTGCAAAAAAGGTTTGAATTAGTAAATTTACTTTTGCTGAATAAAAATGTAACTTGGAGATAAATATCCTGCATTTTGTTAATTGTTATAAACAAATTAATGTATATAACTGTTAACTGCTGCATTTTCGGAATTCGAATGTTTTACTTACATAGATTTTGTTATGAAAATGTAAAAAATCAATTTTTAATTGCGAACAAGCACCAAACAACAATAACAGTTAATAGTTTAAATAATTTTTATAAACAAATTCACTTATTTGACATCTCTATGCATCAAAAATTTTTCTTTTCTGCGGAATCATTCATTTTCATGTGAAGAACAAGAATGGTACACATTAGACTTCCATTAAACAACATTTTTCATTGTTATAAACAATTTTTATAAACAAATTCACTTACTTGGCATATCAATGCATTGATAATTTTTCTTTTCTTTGGAATCATTTATTTTTATGTGAAAAATAAGAATGGAGTTTTCAATAACATTGGAGTTTCATTCAACAACATTTGGTATTGTTATAAACAATGTTTATAAGCAAATTCACTTTTTTGGCATATCTAAGAATCGAAAATTTTTCTTTTCTTTGGAGTCATTTATTTTCATGTAAAGAGCAAGAATGGTACACATTAGAGCTTCATGAAACAACATTTGGCATTTTTATAAACAATTTTTATAAACAAATTCACTTATTTGGCATATCTATGCATCGAAAATTTTTCTTTTCTGTGGAATCATCCATTTTCATGTGAAGAACAAGAACGGTACACATTAGAGTTCCATGAAACAACATTTGCCATTGTTATAAACAATTTTTGTAAACAAATTTTCTTTTTTGGCATTTATACGCATAGCAAATTTTTCTTTTCTAGAATCATTTCTTTTCATCTAAAGAATAGAATTTGCGCACAACTGACTTCCATCCAACAACATTAATCATTGTTATAAATAATTTTTACAAACAAATTAACTTATTATAGTGTCACTGACGTTGGTTATATTGGTTATATTGCCAAAAAAACCTCTTTCATGGCTGCAATTTTGGCGTTTTGCAGAGAAGCTGGAATATTGTCATGGAATACGTTTTGATATCAATATAGCCAATTGCAGTGACACTGCAAATAAGTGACTTTGTTTACGTAAATTGTTCATAACAATGATAAACTTTGTTGGATGGAAGTCAGTTGTGCGCAAATTCTATTCTTTAGACGAAAAGAAATAATTCCGCAGAAAAGACAGATCTGCTATGCATATAAATGCCAAAAAAAAATTTGTTTACAAAAATTGTTTATAACAATGACAAATGTTGTTTCATGGAACCCTAATGTGTACCATTCTTGTTCTTCACATGAAAATAAATGATTCCAGAGAAAAGAACAATCTTCGATGCATAGATATGCCAAATAAGTGAATTTGTTTACAAAAATTGTTTATAACAATGACACATTTTTTTCATGGAACTCTAATGTGTACCATTCTTGTTCTTCACATGAAAATTAAAGATTCCATAGAAAAGAAAAATTTTCGATGCATATATATGCCAAAGAAGTGAATTTGTTTATAAAAATTATTCAAACTATTAACTATTATTGTTTTTTGGTGCTTGTTCGCAATTAAAAATAATTTCTTTACATTTTTATAACAAAATCTATGTAAGTAATACATTCGAATTCCGAAAATGCAGCAGTTAAAAGTTACATGCATTCATTTGTTTATAACAATTAACAAAATGCAGGAAATTCATCTACAAGTTACATTTTAATTCAACGAAAGTAAATTTACTAATTCTATACCTTTTTGCAGAAATATCAATGAATGGAGCTAAGTAAATATAGCAAATATAATCAGTTGCAATTTTTAAGTTAAATAACAAATTATCAAATAACAAGTTTAAAAAACGTGCACCTCTAGGTTAAAGTACGATCCTTCATGAGTATTTCTAGAAAAAAGCTCTGATCCGTTGAGAATCGAGGATTCGGCTGATTTTTGTCCCAAAAAAGTGCTTTTTTCACACTGTGTGGTACTAGTGGGCAAAAAATGACTTTTTTGGTTTAAAATAACGTACAGCCCACAAATATTGACCGATTTGAACTAAAAATTTGAAAAAAGCTCATAAAATTTTCAAGAGAGTTGTTAAGCCTGATTTTTTATTTTTTTAACAATTTTTTTATAAATAAACAAATATGTCGAAAAAATGGCCATTTTTTCTATTTGACATCCCAGGTGCTCGTTAATAATAAGAAAATTGTTTCAATCGCCTACGTTTCATAGAGTAACATTAGTTAAAGATATTCCATGATGATATAATAAACAACAAAAATTTTCATAAACAAATTACTTTTTCAAAGTGTGTTTCCTATAATTTTCAATAATTTTACGTTTTTTTATGCTATATTGCAAGTAATTTGTACGGAAACAATATTATAATAGAGAAAATTTCCCTTAAGATTTTTTTTGTATTATAAACAAATTTTATAAACAAATGTATTATTCAGGCATATGTTGACAGAAAAATTCGTTTTTTTCGCTGTTAGTTCTTTTACTTAGGCACTTCATGATAATTTCAGCAAAATGCACATTTTTTTGATAAATTTTAGGATTTTTTAAAAATAAATTCAATAAACAAATGCATTATTTGGGCATCTGTCGACGGAAAAATTCGTTTTTTCAATGTCAGTCCTTTTAATTGAGAACGTCATGATAATTTCAGCAACATTCATGATTAGTTGATAAATTTTATGATTTTTTAAAACAAATTTACTAAACACATACATTATTCGGGCATCTGTCGACAAATGCCCGAGTAATGCATTTTTTCATCAAATTTGTTTGAAAAAAACATATAATTAATCAACTAATTATGAATGTTGCTGAAATTGTCGTAAAGTTTCCAATCAAAAAGACTAACATTGAAAAACACGAATTTTTTCGTCGACAAATGCCCAAATAATGCATTTGTTTATTAAATTTGTTTAAAAAAATATTATTTTTAAATACGTTATGATAGAATATCTTAAATTAATGTTACTCTATGAAATGTAGGCGATTTTAACAATTTTCCTATTATTGACGTGCACCGGGAACGTCAAATAAAAAAATAGCCATTTTTTGGTAATACTTATTTACTCTAAATCTGAATTAGTAGTTTTCTACTAATGAAATAATGCCGAATCGTTTACCAATTGCTTTAGTAAGAATTTCTATTAATTTTTAGTAGTAAACTACTAATTAATGGTAGAAAACTACTAATTCAAGTAGTAAGGGTTACTAATTTATTTAGTAAGTCTTACTGAGTGAATTAGTAGTTTTCTACTATAAATTAGTACTACTAGTACTACTACTCATTAATGGTAGAAAACTACTAATTCCCGTAGTGAGGGTTACTAATTTACTTAGTAAGCCTTACTAAGTGAATTAGTAGTTTTCTACTATGAATTAGTAGTTTTCTACCATTAATTAGTAGTTTTCTACCATTAATTAGTAGAAAAGCTTACTAAAGCAATTGGTAAACGATTCGGCACTATTTCATTACTAGAAAACTGCTTATTCAGATTTAGAGAGTATTTATAAAAAAATTTAAAAACTAAATCAAAAATCAGGCTTGACATTTCTCTGAAACATTTTATCATCTTTTCTTTCAAATTGTTTACGTCCAAGTCTGGCAATATTTGTGGGCTGTACGTTATTTTGAACCAAAAAAGTAATTTTTTCCCACTGTGCTTTGGACCCGCGCATCTACTGAATGCCACCGAACGAAATTCTAGGAATGAGATAAATGGAGGGTATTAATATCGAGGTATCAGTGTAGACCCAAAGTACTGAATTCATTTTAAGTTCGGCTTTTCTGCTATCCTGTATTTGAGAAGAAGCAATTTAAAATTGAGAGAAAATAGAGCCTCATCACTATTCAGAATGCATCAAGCTAAAATAACTAAACATGACCAAAGGTGGCTTGATTTCAAAATCCCTCACACCACTTACATTTTCAGCTACTCCTTCCACAAGTGAGAAGCCTGAACAAGGTTCCTCTATCCAGAGGATGATCGTGCTTCATTTGACTTTCAAAAGAGCCACTTAGTTCTCTTATGACCGCTCTAAAGATGGACCTAGTCCTCTTCAAACCAAAGTCGATCCCATCTCTATTCCATAAACACACGGTCTATTTACGAGTTTCGCTGACCTTGTCGACTAATTTTTTGTTCTCCACGGATTAGCTATTTTTACAAGAGGTGCGAAATAAGCCAGGGTGCATGCAGTTGTCTTTCCTGTGATACTGCACGCGCGGATCACCGCGGTATTGCAATAGTCGTGTGGCTTTCACATTTTCCGAGATAATGCCAGTCATATGTGCACTATAGAAACTCAACATAATGGGGGTGGAGAGCGCGGATCCGCGTAATAAAAAGTGCACTGAATGGACAGAAGAAAGGGATGCTGGGATTGTTGTAGTACCACCAACTACTACTACCGGAGATGCATGGCATTGGGTGCAGTCGAACAGTTATTAATGTTTATCGACCGTTAAGCCATGTGTTGACTTACCAAGCACGTCAGAGCGTAGAATAATTATGATAATAATAACAGTGATAGTATTTATTTATAATAATAGGGTAAATCCTTGAATCATGAGTATCTTTATAATACGTTGTTCGTGATATTTACTCGTTTACTTACGAGATATTTATTCGTTTGGTTCGAAAGGATCAGGAGTTTACCAAATTGGAAAAGATTAAGGGCAGTGATATCTTCCACTGGAATGATTCCATATCTTTTGATCCTATTGATTCCATTTGAAAATTATATCTTTATTGTCCTGCCAAACAATGCATAATATCCACTTCATTTATCCGTCACATCTTATCCATTCATGCCGATCATGCTATCCATCCTGTTAAGTCAATTCTTCTTATCCGTTTCATTCCATCCACTCATATAATTTAATCTAAACATCCCACTATCACTCGTTTCCATTCATACAACTGTACCTTTCACCACATCTATCTTTTCTATTTATTCCATCCTTCACGGGGATAAAAATCTGTTGAATTAACAGATGTCATCTGCTGAAATAGGGACAATGGATTTTTCCTGTTAGATTTACAGAAATTTCTGCTAAACTAACAGATGGTTAGTGAATTTAACAGTTGTTTGTAGAATTGACAAAAAATAACTGTTAGGTTAACAGAATTCTATTTTTTCTTAAAAAATTTTAACTTCAAAGACATTTCTGTTAATTTTATATACAAATATATCTGTTGAATTTACTAACCATCTGTCATTTAACAGAAATTTCTGTAACAGAAAAAATCTGCTGTCCCTATTTCAGCAAATGACTTCCGTTAGTTCTACAGATTTTTTCCTCCGTGTTTTATTCTGACAATATCAGGGATCACACTAGTCCAGTAGTTCAATTTTAGAGAATATAAGGGATTCCTTTTTCGTAAAAGGGGATTTTCTTCTTTTAAAAATACCAAGGAAGCTGCGATTCTCCAGAATCTTAAAAAATTCTTAAAAATCTTAGATTCTTGTCTAGAATCTAATAAAACACTCCTCAAATTTCTAAATTTTCAAAATCTTTGGAATGCTCCAGAATTTTTCAAATACTTTATGACTTCTGAACTTTTCAACAAACATTTAAAATCTTTTAAAATATTTTTTGTTTTTCATTAACATGTAGATTCATTAAATCGTTTGAAATCCTAAAAAATCCCCTACAATTTAGATTTTGAGAGTGTTTTAGAATCTCCCAGAGACTTCCTGATTCTTCCAAAACTTTTCATAAACTTCTAAATTCTTCTAATCTCTTCCAGACTTTTCTTTTAGACTCAAAAAGTCTACCACATTTTAGAAAAATTCTGAAAACAATAGAAGATTCTTCCAGAACCAGATGGAAAAATTCTATAGAATTTATGTATTTATTTTATAGAATCCTCACAAGAAATCTACTCTTTCTACTCGTATAGAGTCTTCACAAGAATTCTAGTCCAATTTCTATAGAATTCTCCCAAGAATTCAACAACAGAGACATTCTGTAGAAATTGGACTAAAATTCTTGTAGAATTCTTGTGAAGTCTCTATAGAAATTTTCTTGTGAGGGTTCTATAGAATGCCTTCTACATAAATTCTATAAAATTTTTCCACCTGGGGATTATTAGAGTCTTTCGTAGACTTGAGAGGGTTCTAAAGGATTCTGTAGAATTTTGGAAATTCTAATTTCAGATAGAAAGGAAATAGAAAGGAAATTCTAATTTCAGAATATTCTTGAAGATTCTAGAAGATTCTAGAAGATCATGGAAGATTTCAGAGGCGATTTTATAAGACTCTGGAATATTCTAGTATACATATTTTAAAGAACATTAAAGAATTTTGGGATACTCTTTAAGATTTTATAAGATTATTATAAGAAAACCCAGAAAATTCTATAAGATTATGAAATATTGAAGAATATTGAAGAATTTTTGGATATTATTAAAGACTTTATAAGATTATTGTAGAAGAAGTCAGAAGAGTTTAAACCAGTCTCGAATATTTTAGAGAATTTTTAGGGATTTTAAATAAATAAAGACTCTGGAGGATAAGAGATTTTAGAAAACTTTCGTAGATTTTGAAAATTGGGAAACTATGGGAAATTTAAGAAAACAGTGAAAGAGCTTTTGGATGTCACAGGTTTTCATTTCTCACAATTCTTGGAAAATTATTCGGAACTTTAAATATAAAAAGAGAAAAAAGGTGGAAAAAGGAATGAAATTCTAAAAAAAGGCATTTTAGGAGATTTTGAGAATAATCGGGGAAAAGGGGGAATATGGGTCTAACTGTGATTCCTGCAATATATTCCACTTATACAATCATTTAGTCTATATTATCCTTTCCGTCCACTTTATTTATACCATTTTTTTTATACCATTATTTATACCGAATTTTTCCAAGAGATGCACAATATTTATCCTATGGATCGATCACATGTGATCCACTTGTTTTATGATTCCTTATCAAATATCTATCTATGCCACGAATCCCATAATATTTTAATCAAAATATATAGCATTATCACTTAATGTCCACCCGATCTATCCTGTGTATAATAAATATTTTCTACTTTATTTTAGTACATACAATAGCCTCGTAATACGGAAGAATCTAAATGATTGTAGATTTTAAAGAAGTCTTGAATATTTTGAATTTTTTTTACAGATTTCAGATAAGTTTGGAAGACTAAAGAATTGGAGAGAATTTCGGAAATCTTTTGTAGACTTTGGAGGATTCTAAAAGATTCTAGAGAATCCTGTAGAAGATTCTAGATGTTTATGGAAGTATTCAGAAGATTTTAGAAGCTTCTCAAAGAGTTTAGTGTATTTTGTAGAATATTGAAGAATTTTTGGATATTATTTAAGATTTTATAAGATTATTGTAGAAGAAGTCAGAAGATTTTAAATCAGTCTCGAATATTTTAGAGAATTTTTAGGGATTTTAAATAAATAAAGATTCTGGAGGATAAGAGATTTTAGAAAACTTTCGTAGATTTTGAAAATTCGGAAATTATGGGAAATTTAAGGAAACAGTAAAAGAGCTTTTGAATGTCACAAGTTTTCATCTCTCACAATTCTTGGAAATTTATTCGGAACTTTAAATATAAAAAGAGAAAAAAGGTGAAAAAAGGAATGAAATTCTAAAAAAAGGCATTTTAGGAAATTTGGAGAGTAACGGGAAAAATAAGTAATTGAAAATTTACTTGACTGTGCTAGACTCTAGGATAGGCCACAAATTTTTAAAACTTTCGTGTAACATTTATTAGAAGGTTCAAGATAGTCCTGAAAATAATGAAAAAAGTTCGGGACTGAGTCTCTGACTCTCGAAATAGTTTCGAGAGTCAAGGACTTAGTCCCGTACTGTCATGAACTTTTCAATGAACGTTATACGACATTTTTAGAAATTTGTGGCCTATCCTAGAGTCTAGTACAGTCAAGTAAATTTTCACGTACTTATTTTTTCCGTGTAATAGGGAAAAATGGGGAATGGGGGTCTAACTGTGATTCCTGCAATATATTCCACTTATATAATCATTTAGTCTATATTATCCTTTTCGTCCACTTTATTTATACCAGCCATTACATCTACCCTATTCTTTCAAAAGATGCATAATATGCATCCTATGGATCACATGTGATCCACTTGTTTTATGATTCCTTATCTAATATCTACCTGTTTCACGAATTCCATAATATTATAATCAAAATATAAAGCATTATCACTTAATGTCCACCCTATCTATCCCGTATATAATAACTATTTTCTATTTTATTTTAGTACATACTTTTTGGATATTATTTAAGATTTTATAAGATTATTGTAGAAGAAGTCAGAAGATTTTAAGCCAGTCTCGAATATTTTAGAGAATTTTTAAGGATTTTAAATAAATAAAGATTCTGGAGGATAAGAGATTTTAGAAAACTTTCGTAGATTTTGAAAATTTGGAAATTATGGGAAATTTAAGGAAACAGTGAAAGATCTTTTGGATGTCACAAGTTTTTATCTCTCATAATTCTTGGAAAATTATTCGGAACTTTGAATATAAAGAGAGAAA
>JBAGKK010048694.1:0-28445 GCA_037177015.1 Euceroptres primus
GACTCTGCGCAAAGAACGACGAATATTCCGCGAGCCCGGAAGCGCGCTCAAACTAGCGAGCGAGGTGACCTTCGCGAACTATAAGGACCTCGCGCTGCATGCGAGGTTAAACGATAACGGAGCACGAAGCGCGACGAGTATTTTGGATCGGAACGCGAAGCGCGCGATGAGAATGTGCCCGCGCTCCCGAAGGGGGCCGGGCAGATTTTTTCATACCCTCTTGGGTTGGTCGTCTTTAAAAAAAACATATTTTAGGTGGCATAGAATAATTATTCTTTTCGGAAATTTCGTGGTCTAATATGGTCAACTTTTTGGCAATCACCCATAAAAGAAATAATACGATGCTTTTTTCCTTGCTCCTTTTTCAGATCATAACCATGATTTATACCTAGTGTGCAGTTTTCATAGACTTTTGCGGGTTCCCCTCTTGTGAGACAGACTGTATGAAAATTTGTAACTCCGCTATTTTTGATTTGGTTTTTAATTTTCTTTTTTGGTTCGAAATGGAAAAAAAACAGACCTTTTTAACTATTTATTGCTTATTTTGTCAGGATGAAAAATCACGAAGTTACAGTCGAAAATATTTCGAACTTTTCTTTTTTTTTCCCATTTTTTAAACTTTGACAACAATTTGATGATATTGTTTAATCTGTAATATTTTCTTCCTGTTAACACTTTGAATGCGCGTTTAATTCTGCATCCAACGAGCCCTTGCTGATTAGAAGCGGTTGAAATTTGACTGAGTTTAGCGAATTTTAAGATTTTAAGAATTTTGTGGTAGTGGGGAAAATTTATAAAAACTTAATTAATTACCGCTTTTGAAAATATTCTCCCGGTTAGACAATGCATATTTTAAGAGGCAAATATATACTATGCCGGAAAAAATTTGTAGTCACAGAGAATATAATTTTTAATAGCAATTACTGTAGATCAAATTTTAAGGCAGTTTTTTCCAACTTTATTCTTCAACAATCGTTGGATTTTAATGATTAAGAGTTTATTTGGTTCATTAAGCAATTATATAAGACTTTACTACAGGCATGATTTAAAAAATAATTATCTTTAAAAACACAACTATTTGTTTATTACATGAGATTAAACAAATAGCTGTATTTTTAAAGATAATTATTTTCTAAATTATTCCTGTAGTGAAGTCTTATATAATTGCATAATAAACCAAATAAACCATCAATCATTAAAATCTGATGATTTTTAAAGAATAAAGTTGGAAAAAACTGCCTAAAGGTTCGATCTACTTCTACAGTAATTGCTATTAAAAATTATATTCTCTATGACTTCAAATTTTTTCCCGTTAAAGTATATATATATATTTGCCTTTGAGAAATATGCAGTGTCTAACAGGAAGAATATTTTCAAAAACGGTAATTAATTTTTTATACATTTTCCCCAGTACCGCCAGATACTCCATAAAATTCTTAAAATCTTAAAATTCGCTAAACTCAGTCAAATTTCAACCGATTCTAATCAACAAAAGCTCGTTGGATGCGGAATTGAATGTGCTTTCAGAGTATTAACTGCAAAAAATAGAAAAGTTCGAAATATTTTCGACCGTAACTTCGTGATTTTTCATCTTGACAAAATAAGGAATAAATAGTTGAAAAGTTCTGTTTTGCCCCTTTCGAACCAAAAAAGAAAATTAAAAAAAGAATTAAAAATGGCGGAGTTACGAATTATTATATACATGAACCTACCCAAAAACGGTTTTTTATATAAAACATGAGATTTTCGCGGTGTATGAGAAATATCTCTTATACCATTTTTTAAAGTTTTTCCAGGCCTACAACACATACTGTGTCTCGTGAAAAGTTTTTCCGTCTTTTTAATATTTTGCGACAGTGTTATTGCCAATTGATTGAGGGTGCAATTGAAATTGTATAGATTTAAGGGTAACTTAACTTTATTAAATAAGGACTAAACTTGGCTGTATCAACATTTAAATAAATAGAATTTCTTACTGCAATTGAAAGATCTGGATTCAACGTATTTGATTGGTAAATTTGAACTACTATTTCAAATATTAAATTTTTTTTAAATTTTCAAGTGACATCCTTCGAGATGTTCCTGTAATGAAAACTAATTCTCCTTCATTGACTTTGATAGTTTGGATATTGTTGAAACTTTTTTTTCGGTGCATAAGTATGTTCTCCTTTTGTTGATTGGTAAGCATTGAAAATGAAAAGAGAAGGTTAAATCGATACAGGTAATAGGCTGGTAAGGAATCTGCTTGGCATTCGGACTTTTAGAGGCAAGTTATTGAAACAAAAATTCATTATGAAAGATTTCGAAATGATTTCAGGAAAGTAATCTAATTTCAGTTTTAACAACTTGACACAAAGTCTCTGTATAAAATGTAGTCATGCACTGTATTTTAGCAATATCACACACCACAAAGGCAGTCACAGCCAAAAATGTAGCTTACTGCTGACTACGTAGAAGAAACTCAAAAAGACTTTCAGACTCGAAAAAAAAACATTCCTTAGAAATTTTGTTATTCATCCATGTTGTATTGCAAGACTTTGTGTATGGAGCTTTTTTATAGAGAGAAAACGATCTTTTCTAATATTTTATTGTGAATATCGGCGATTCTCCATACAAAGGGCACTTTTGGAAAAAGTAAAATAAAAATAATAAATGTGTTCAAATCATTGTTTTTTGCTATAACTAGATGTATTAGCACCATAAAAAGAATTTCTGAAAGTAGTCACGCTAAAAATTTATTTCAAATGCTTCTAGGACTTTTTGATGTCATGCATTATCTACCTTCGTGTAACTATGGTTCATTTTTCCAAAGAATAAGAAAATGTTCTAGAATTTCAGCAAGTAAGAATTAACAAGATCGGAAATTGTTACTTGGTATAAGAAAAAGCAAAAAAAATTTCAAAAAATTTTTTAATACTTTTTAAAATAAAAAAATTAATTTTCAAATTCATGAAATTTTTGTCACTTCATCATTTTGTTACTTACACAACCAAAACAAAATCATTTTTTCACAAAATCATCTTTTAAATCATTTTTTTGCAAAATTTTATTAGATGGGTAGTATTTTCTGTCAGTTCGCCCCTGGGATTCAAAAGTATGGTTACGACAATGGAGGTTATGACAATAGCTAACAACACAAAAAATGATTCCACAGATTGAAAACAGAATGAATCATACAACCCTTTGGAAAATTGTTTTAACCCTTTTTAATTGACATTTTTACAGTTGATTCATTCTATTTTAATGAGAAATATAAGAGATATCACGAGGTACGACAATGGGTACTAATAAAAATACGCAACGTTTTCCTTGCACTTTTCGTGGTTTTCAAACTAAGTACATACTTTTACTCATAAAACTTTGATGATGAGGTTTTTTCTTCAATTTTATCTCAAACCCGGACCCAGAAAATTAATCATAACAGTTAAACTGTAGCAACATGCTTACTGTCGTAACCTTCACAAAATTTTCGGAGACACCCATATTTTAATATATATTGTTACGTATATTATAGTTAAATTAAAATATTAAAGCTGAAAATTGTACAGTTTGAGTTACTTTTCAAGACCATTAATCCTTAATTTGAAAACAGTTTAGTTTACATTAAATGACTCTAAAGTGTGTCTCGCGTATTTGTGGACATGCTCCAAAAACGTTTTTCGGGTATTTCATGTTATTTTATTCTGGTATATGATTTTAAAAACCAGTTTTTTTATCGCAAATCATGTTATGAAGTTCTAAAATGAAGAATATTACCGAGTCTCTTATTGATATTACCAATAGTTTAAATAATTTATCTCTTGGAGACGAAAGTGCCCTCCCTATGGAAAATCACCCATATACCAAAAATTTAGGACTTACAAGGGGAAATTGCCAATTTTACTGTGAATTTTAGTTTCGGTTCATAATTTTTTGAATGAAAGCTTAATAAGCCGCCTGCAATTTTTCAAACCCTTTTCTCTCGAAATTGGCCAAAAAGCGCATCGAACTGCTTTGGCAAATTAATACTCAGTTAATAAGCTTTCATTCAAAAAATTATGAACCGAAACTAAAATTCACAATTGGCGGTCTCACCTTGTTAAAATCTTTCAACATTCGATAACTTTCTTTACAACTGAATGCCAGTATAAAAATAAATCGACATGAATTTTTGTAAACTGAACTTCCCTTTAAAAATTATAATAAAAAGTAATTTATTATTTTGACTTTTTCTAATAGACTTTTTGTTTTCTCTCTGGTTGGAGCAGGATAAATAAGGATAAAAATATAATATATATCATGTGAAAAATATATTTTTCGAAAAATGAAATACAAAATATACAAAATGCAGTACGAAACGTGTTACCTCATACGATGCCCGAATAAAATAACAGAGTATAACATTGGCGAAATGGAAATTAAATGCAAAATCAATATAACCTGGCATTGTCTCAATACTGTCGATTAAACGAATCCGTGAAGTTCAAAATCAAGAGAAAAAAAAAAATGAAAAAAATATGCAATCTGTCGCATCGATAGAAACCCACCAGTTGAATCTTTCTTGACAGTGAGTCCTGTCGTTGTCTTCAGCCTCCAGAAAGTTCAATCAAATCAATCACTACACAGCACTACCGTTTTCTTCGACAAAATTAGGAAAAATTTCACGATGTCGCGATACTTTTCGCGCCAGTGTCACCATAAAGCCAAATTAGCTTTTCAAAATTCCATCACGAGCGGATTTCATCGTACGCTTGTTTAAAAGAATTAAGAACAGTCGGAACGTAGCTTTCGATCGTCGATTTAACGATCTAATGCAAGAGGTCACCGACGTCCTATTTAGAGGCAGCCAGTTTAGCTGATAAAAAAGTTCAATGATCATTAGTTTATCATCTTCAAAAAATAATTTTTAATATTCACTCCTGGCAATTTCGTACGATGCGCATTCCTAATGCAATTTAAACTGTCCTCAAAAATGGCTAAACTCGGAAAATAATAAATGTTTTCCTTCAGAAAATATATAATGTACTAAAGAAAAAATCTAGGGCAGAGAACAGAATAAATATAATTCTAAGCAGGATCGTGTTTGCGAACGAAATTGACAAGAAAAATGGCAAAACAGCCAAAGGCGGCGAAACAAACGTTCGTTTCTACGGAATCAAACAATTTTGTAGTCTAATAAAAAATATAAAACTATTGTTTCAAACAAAAAAGCCTAGAGCTTGCAAGTGTGTCCGATAAATGTAAAATATCAGAGTATTGTTTAAATCAACATCAGTAAAAGAGGGACAAATATTTTATTAATCTCTGTTTTGTAAGGTATTGATTTTATCCCTCTTTTCAAAAATGTCGAAAGCAAGAAATGAAAACAAGAAAGTGAAGCAATTTTGAATTAAAACTCACCACGACTCTGATTGTAACCAGCTTGCCATCCAGCATAGTATGCCGCTTTCTGTTTTCCGTGTTCCTCAGCAATTTTTACACTAAGAGGTTCCGAACCTCCATCGGGAATCGTTCCGTTAAGACAATTGATTGCTTCTTGCGCTTCTTCTCGCTTGTCGTATCTGAAACAGGATTCAAACATTTTTTTTAGATAATCAAAAATAAATTGGAAAATAATATCTTTATTTTGTGAAGTGAAGGTGACACTTGATATTTGAAAATTATTTAAATGGTTTAAAATTACAGTTTAAGTGAAATTTTCTTGAATCAGAGTCTGTGCGATTCAATGGAACGTGTACTAGAAAATTTGGTCGAAACGTAAATTTGTCAAGTGTGTCATTGCACAATGTGTGACTTTCGAGTTCGTTGCTCGCACCTGTTCGCTAATTTTGGATTCATTTCAAATTCTTGCTCACTGCTTTAATTCGCAGTAAGTATTAAACTATAACTAGAGCAATTGAAAATAAATGTTTTTAAGATAAAGAGAAATCAATCTCAGAAAATAGAAAATGAATTCCAATTGAATATTATTCAAATCTAATGACCAATATGAATCTCATAAAATAACTTTGGAAAACTTACCTAACGAAAGCCACACCTCTCGGTAAACCTGTGAGTTTATCCTTAAGGATATTTTTCTGCACAATATTTCCGAATTTACTGAATATGTCTTCAATTTGCTTGTCCGTTATATTTCTGAAACAAAATTTGCCACAGTTAAAGGGACTTGATAAATTAAAAAAAAATATATATCCCTAGAAATTTTAAGTAAACAATTCTCTTACCTTGGTAAGTTCGTAACGTAAAGATTAGTTTCTTTAATCTCTTCTCCCGAAGGTCGCGCATGTGAAACCTTCAGTTTCTTATTTTGAACTTGAAGTCCGTTCAACGTGGTTATTGCAGTAGTTGCATCTTCTGCCTTTGTATAATTTACAAAGCCGAAGCCATAACTATATCCAGTCTGAAAAATCCAGCAAAAAGAAATGATTGATTCTCAATACTATCAACTTTGAAAACAAAATAAGAGACTGTTTTTACATTTTTTCTGAAGATTTAACAATCATCTTGTGGAAAAAGTGACTATTTGTCACCGAGATATTTAAACTTAAGAAAGTCAAAATCGTTTTCGAATAAGAAAATATCTTTAGATGTTGAAAATTTACTTCAGATAGATTTTCCCAGGCTTTTCGAATTTTCCGATCGATCGTTCGATCTAGTACTAGTCGATGCTTTGGATTTAAACACAAAAAAATATTTTAAAAAATAAAACTTACCTTGTAATCCTTCATAACTCGACAGGATTCAACAGGGCCGATCGTAACGAACATACTGTAGAGTTCTTTTTCAGTCATACTCTGTGGTAAGTAGTTTATAATTAGGTTCGTTCTCGTTTCTGTTCCATTGCCTCTGATTTGTTGCTGGTGCTGTTGATGCTGTTGATGTTGCTGATGTTGCAGTTGTTGGCGTTGTTGTTGCTGCTGTTGTTGTTGCTGCTGTTGATGGTCCGTCATGTTGGAATTGCAGACACCGTTGCCGTTGATTCTGTGTTCTGCTAACGCCGGGGTCACCACGGTCGGAATTTCTTGCTGGTGTTGCAGATGTGTGTTGCTTCCACTGATCCCACCAAGAAAAACCATCGGTGTGGTCGGCAAATACAAAAAATATAAACAAATTCGTTACTACTTTTATGAACGGCGCCATGTGCCGGCAGATGATGGCCCATTCTAGAACGTATATCATCTTTTCTTTTTTTTCTGAGAGACAAAAAATAAATAGAAAATAAATATGCGCATAAACAGTGCGACGTCAGACCTGCATTTGAGAAACAAACAAACAAACAAAAGCAAACATGAGGACTTGAGCGGAATAAGTTGACACGCAGGTGGAGGACAAAATCAAATTTTGGAAAATCTAGCTTGTTGATTTTAATAAGGACAAAAGTTATTTAATAAAATCAAAAGTTAATCGGGTAATTATTTATGCTATTTCTACTTTGTATTCAATGGACTTTTGAGAATAATTGTGCGAAGGTGCAAATTAATAAAAAAATATTCAAGGTTCTTTCAGAAAAATAAAAATAGATTTAAAAGACAGAGATGAAACTAGGAAAAAATAGTTTTTGGTTGTCTCTTAAATGTTTTCAACTTCTGATATTTTCAGGATTATTGGGATTGCCGTCATTTAAATCCTACTTGCACAATGTATTATGCAATTGAATTCCGATAGAAGAAAAAATATTTTGAATTAGCAGCAATTGCATTAAAAATATTTCTAAATTCTATTTTTTTTTAATATTCAAACTTCTAAAAAATTGAAATATTTTTAAAATATTCAGAATAATTTACCTATTGCATTTTAAATTCATAATCTCAAAAATTGGTAGAATTATTAAACTTTTTATTTACTTTTTCATTCTATAATTAAAAATCCACTAGGGGCCATCCATATACCACGTGGACAATTTTTCACCATTTTTGACCCCCCCCCCCGCGGACAAGTGTGGAATTTTGCCCCCCCCCCCCTAAACTGTCCACGTGATATATGGATGGCCCCCTAAACAATTGAAAACTTTTTTAAAAAGAGAATAATTTTAAATAATCCTATGCCCAAAAATAATTAAATAAAATTTTTTACTTTTCAGTAATATAATTTAAAATACAGTTGAATTCATAAACTCATAAAACTCAGTGTGTATTGTTTACCGCACGGAATTGTAATGACGTGTTTTCTTCCTTTTCTTTGTTTGCTAAGACTTCCCTTTGTTTGGAATTGGTTTTATAGTTTCATAGAATTATAGAGTCTAGTCCTAGTGGTCATTTGACCTTGTGTAGGTGCAATATGCAATACACAATTTTAATGCCACTTTACCTTTTACAGTTGTTTTCCCAGAATAATAAATACAATTGACCTGAGGACCAAAATACCGACTTACGAATAAAAGAAATTTAACAATATTACAAAGGACTCAAGGACAAAGAGGGGGCGAGTTAGAAAATTAGATTGAAAAACTTCACAAATCATTTTGACGGACCTCTCGAATTTAAAAAAAAAGAGGAAAATTTCTTTTCCAGGCTCTTATACACCGTCAGAAAATTAACTCTTATACACCGCTCTTAAACACCGTCAGAAATACACCATCAGAAATAACTTTAACCACTTTAATTCAAATTTTATTTAACTATCGTAGCTGAATAAATTTTCAACAAAAAATAAACGAATTTTCAATCCCAATAAGTTAAAGTGGTTGAATTTTCCGGAAATTTCTAACAATGCACCAAAACTATCACTGAGATACGAACTTCCACATTTTTTTGACGAGTAAGTGTTTAATTATACAAGACTGCAATTTTTAAATTGTAATTCAAAATTCAAAGGTATTTTAAATGAATTTGAATTCTTTTTAAGAAAGAAAAGATGACATTCCAAAAAAAGTTCAAGATTTTTTGAAGGCCATTGAATGATTATTAAATAAAATTAATATAAAGTACATTTAAAAGCCATAATGCAAGTGCATTACTGCGGCTACATTTTGCCAATCTTTTCCGTTTTTTGTGATTTTAAAGTTATATTTTATTACAAATATTTTAATTTAATAAAATTTGGTAACTTATATTTTACATAAATTAGACACAATTTGGCAAGCAAAAAATTTAATATGGAAACTAGGCTCTGAAATATCTTGTGATTGAGTTTTCCGGTATTAAAACAAGGTTTATTATAAATAAAAATATGCTTTAATTAGAAAAACTTGAAAAAATTTCAAAAAAAGTTGTAAAATACTAATTTTTTTGTTGCTTACCGCAAAAACCAGGCTTGATTATCTGCCAGCAAGTTTCGGAACTCCATCGCTAATGTTGCTCTCTGGAAGACTCAACTTCACTGAATGAGAGGGCAGGTAAAAGGGACCGAAGGAGTAGCTTTCGATTTTGAACTCCTTCTGGTCTCCGCCTCCCTCTTCTATTGTTTCATACAGTGGTGCAGGTATCGGAGCATTCACCTTTGTGATGGATTTCCGAAATATGTTCATATTTACTTTGAATAATTCATTTTATGTGACAACAATTAACTTTAAAGTCATTTTATCTGAACCTCATAAGATGTAAAGTAAACAATATAATGACCTTCAAAAGATTGCTTTCCTCTTAGCTTTGTCAAATTTCTTTCTTGATCAGTTTTCCGAATTTTCCGAATTTGTGGAATACAGAAGGTATTCAAGGACGCTTGAAATTTTTGCTATTAGTTTCGCTTTTCTACTTTCTATTTTCCTCTATGCTATGGACTCAGAAAAATTTTTTCTTGGTACTTATTTCATTGGTAACATAATTTTTACGATAGAAATGATTTAATAATATAATAATAAAATATTAAATTTAATTACACCTGATTTATGCAATTAATATAATGCGTATAACCTAATTCTAATACATAAATAATGAATATAGCTTGTTGCGATTTATTTAAATATAAAATAACAAATTAAGAATAGTTCAAAAATACATACGTTTAAAGAGAAAAGAGAAATTTTTTCTGTACTTTAATTTGAATTACAACTTTTTTCCAATGATTTTTAATGTAAACTAGTTTGCTTAGGTATATTTCGCATTTTATATTTGATCAACAAAAAAAAAAAATAACAAAAATAGGCACGAAAATAATAATAAAAAAAAGTATAAATAGAATTACTAAAGTTACAAAAAATGTGGTATTTGGCGGGTATCAGTAAAATAACAAATAGAGTTCTGTTTCTATTTTTGAGCTATTTGTATCCAACAATGTCTGTTTCTTGCATAATAATCCAACAGAAATTGGCGTACCGATTCTCAAATTTTATACGCAAACAAAACTGTTTGTAATGATTTCGCAGAAAATTGTAGCGTAAAAAAGTGGTAGTTGCATTATTTACTGCCTGACATTTTCTATTTAGAAAGAAATTATTGTACAGGCAACAAAAAAATTGTTCTTTTAATGCTTCTTTGTTGACACACTCTACATACGACGAAAAATTTCTTTTACTGAGTGCAACACAAGTAATTTGTTTACACCTATAAATTTTTATTTATACGTTAAAAATTTGGGAATTATTAGAAGATGGAGTTTTTGTAATTAAATAATATTTCATTTTAATCTTTTAATTCTTTAAAAATTTATTTTATTTTAATGAAGTAGATAAAATTTTTCCGTGATATCTGACTATAAGGAACAACAAAAAATTGAAAATAATATATGGGTACGAAGTTTTTCGTATTTTATTTATTTTACAACTGTCAGTTCAGTTTCTAACCTAAAAATTGACACGCAATTACCGTCACTAAATTGGCTAAATTGGATCAATTAGAAACGCTCGTTATCACTAATTAAAGTTATAAAAATAAACAACTAAACTAATAATTAAACAAGTGAAATCGATCGACTCCGAATTTGTCCTACTGAAAGACGTGAGATCGCTATGGTTAACTCGGTACTCCAAAAGCTCCAGAAGGCAGTCAGATTTCCTCTCAGCTATCATGGCTATCATGCGAAAAACCACAAATCTTTTAACATCTTTACAAAGCGAGTACCTCACTATTTGAGAAATAATATTTTTGTAAATCTTAAGGTTTATTTAAAATTTAGATACCGAAAGATAACAAGCGTTTTAAGTTTGAGGTTAGAAAACTCGCGTCCGGAAATACTCATATTTAAAAAGATGATAAATAAAATAATTTAATTTTGTCGATAAAATTAGACTTGCTACAACTTCTCTAGTTCTTATTGTGCGTTTTAAATTCATTTCAAGTTCATAAACCTCGTGGGATCTCATAAATGACATAAATTATGAGCCATAAAACAGGAAATGACTTTGAAACGACTTCCTGTTGTCATGTAACTTCAAATGCATTTTTGGAGATTTTTTGCTGGGTATCATACTATCCCAATATTCGCGTGACCTGGTTATTTTTTATTAAAAAAAGGGAAAAAGGTAAAAAAGCTTGGCGGAGCGATCGACCAAGCTGTCAGAACGATGCAGAACGCGGCGGAAGAGGAAGCGAGGAAGTAATCAGTAAAAGAAAAAAGAACTAATGATTGAGAAGAGACTTACCTTTGCTGCACGTGAGAAAGAGATGACGAGTTTCAGAATTAGAAAAGCGTATAAGGTGGAAAAGGCAAAGGGGGAAACTGATGTAAGCACTCGCGTAAGAGTTGTATGCAGTCGAATGAACATAAAATGCACTGAGAAGGGGAAGGACGGTGCTTTACGATTCGCTGATTCACGAGAAATCGCCTTCGCGGATCAAAAAGAATTCAAACTCCCGAAACGTGGAATTAGATTCACGAATGCGTTTTGGCACAAGAAATGCGAGAAAAGGCAAGAAAAAGAATTTTGCGGAGGATTCGCGATCGGTTCTGTCGCTGATGATGCCAAGCCTGACCTGCCCCTCTAGCCTGATTTACCCCTCTGGTGGCGGATTATCACATCCGGTTGTTTCCCGCTCTAAATTCAAATCATGAAAAATTTACATCTTTAAAGCTTTACAGCTTTTATTGTATAAGTTTATTTTTCAGTCAAAATTATTTATATTTTTGAATAAAAAATGTTTAGTAACAAACATTCAGAGGCAGAGTTCTATTCCAAGAGTTTAAATCAAACAAAAATTAAATAAAAAATAATTAGAAATTTGTATAAAATTAATAAGTGACTTTTAAATAATTTTTCTGACTCTTCTGTGGAATTACATTCTAATCTTTGATGAAAAGCTGCAAAGAACATTTGAAACCGTGTTTTCAATTATTTACAAAAAATTATAAAATAAATTTGACCTTAATATAAATCTTAAAACAACTATTATTATTTATATTTTATCTCCATTTTAATTTGTCAGCAATAAAACTAGAAGCAGAGGGAGAATCTCAGCACTAATTAATAATTTTATAACCTTATTGGAGCATTGATCTGACTGCCTCGTGGCTGATATGTAAATTTCGGTAGCTGTTCTAATTATAAACAATAATCAAGGTGCAATTAACACCTGTGAATATTGGTATCAATAAGTTATTTTAAGAAATTGCAAAGTACCTACAGTAAATTGCATACAATTAAAAAAAAAATCACAATTGTACAATAAAATTTTTCTTAATAGATAAGTTTAAAATTACAAAAACATATTTTATACGAATAAAACTTGCAATGCTTTTGAATCGTGATTGAAACTTGTAGTACACATTTTTCTCTTAAATAAGAATAATAATTGAGTTAAATGTCTATTTTTTAAAATGAGTAGCCTTGAAATTGAATGATTTTAAGCATTGCAATTGATTATTCGACTAATCACCTGATTACTGCACCCCAGTCGGAAGTGGCGAACATCGTGAAGAAAATTCAACTTTATATAAAGAAACTGCCTCTGACAATCAGAGAAATATTTTCAAAATGCTTTTTCAAAAAATGCAAGGCAAAATCGTTGAATGAAAATTTCTTTGCAGCATGGATTCTGCGTCATGACGGAAAGAAAAAAAATCGCTTCTTCTCGTAGTATTTTGTTTATTTGCGGCGCGCGCAGTAAAATTTCAAAAACTTTCGAAGGTTGCTCACGAAATGAATAATTGAGCTTCAAGGTCGAATCAAAGCTTTTTCAACAACTCTGCTCAACTCATCAATTTTTATTTTTGTTCCATTAGATTATAAAAAGTTACAATCTCAAGACTCATGATAAACAAACTCATGTAAAATGAATATTTTATACATATTACATTTTTTAATAAACTGGGATACATAAATATGTATGTTTCATTGCTAAAAAGCCTGCTGACTGAATTTTATTTTTAACAAAAGATGCCTGGAAACAATTGAAAGAACTTCACAAACAAGGGGTTTCAAGTGAAAGATATTCAACAAACAAAAATCAATCATCAGGATTTATAACAAGAAAAAATGTTAAGATACATACACAAATGAATATAAAACTAATTTTATAAAAGTATAAAAAGTATCAGTCTAGGACGTCTATGAGACCCTGAAGTACGTTTACGATTAAATTATATACATACATGAAAGTAAGTTTAATTGAATTTTAATCTTTTAAAATCGTCGGAAAAAGTTTATACCTTAGTTTGTTGAAGTTTTAAGTACCAAATTTAATGTACTTTTAAATAAAAGAATACTGATTGGCCGGCTTTAATTTTAAAAATTTGTGTACGCATTAAAATACTTGTTTGTAACAATAACTATACGACACGTTCTATATTTCAGTATTAAAAGAGCAGAACTAATTTGCCTTATACGATCTTTAAATTTTTGTATCTTAGTCTCTAAATTGGTAAAATCAGGTTTTATTTACGATTAAGACAACTGAAGAAGGCACTTTGAAAGCCCATTACAAAAAATAAAATAGTTTTTAAAATGTTTTGAATGCTTAACATTTCATTTTTGATTATACGTATTTCTAGGGAAGTTGTTCTGCATAATAGAAACGTCATTGTACTATAACTGGCAAGTACTGTCACATGACAGTAAGTTTTATACAATGTTTATGAGAGTAAAATATTTTTCGATCTGCGATATTTTATTTTGATGATTATTTGCATAATTATCTATCAATCAATAATGAATATCTCCAATAATACATCTCTCAAAAACGACTGTAAATTTTTTTAGTGCGTCTTATTTACTTAAAAGAAAAGAATATTAATACATAAATTACGTATTTAGTAAACTGTGTGTATATAATACAATTATATACGGTTTTCATAGCTGCTCAGTTTCAAAATCGTAACTAGTACGTTGATTAGTTTTTTATTTTGTACGAATTTTTCTTTGAGTATTGCATTTAACGTTGAAAATAAACGTTTATCTTAAATTGCGAAAACCTGTAATTTTTGGGAAATTAAAGAGCCTTTTGCGCTTACTATCTTTAGAAGATTTTGAAGTGTCCATTGATTCTGTGGGATCGTTTTCTTTACCCCAAGCACGCATTGGAGATTCAATACCAAAAGGACTATACAGCTTTGTAGGTGTACGTCCCAATACTTGACGTGATCGAGTTTGAGGGGTAGCAGATTTAGAGGCATGAATATCTGGAGTAAACTGTTCTTCTAATCTCTGACGCCTGCGTGTGGAAATTTTGAATCTCTGGAATCAAAAAATATAATGAAAGTTCAACTTAGGACGTTTGTCCGTCAATTTATAGTTAAAATTATTATGTTTCAGGTGCAGGTAACTCCAAAATATAATAGTTTGAAAACAAACCTGCGATATGTTGCCAAAAGTAAGTTTAACATTGTAAAATGTTTTTGAAATTCTTTCAGCTCCATTCTGTAAAGCTTTTCTGGAATCACTTGTAACATTTCCTAAACTCAAGTTGTGCCAGCTTCTTCCTGATCCAGAGCAATCTTTTTTTTCAGGACCCTTTTCCTTTCCAAGGGAACTGTTTCCCGGTGACTCATCATCATCGAAACGATCCTGCAGTCTTCTTCGCAAACTCTTACGTCCTCGAGAGATGTCAAAAGAATTACCGACATTCATGATATCTCGATGAAATATAAAGGAGACGCTTCGCGAGTCAGGTGGCATTTTTTCCAACGGTTCACTCGTGGTGTTCGTGGTTTACTCGTACAATGACTGAAAATGACAACTAAGCACTTATTTGATGAGATTTCTTGAATTACTCATAGAACTTGATCTTTATGGTTATTCAGTTTCTGACAGAAATGTAATAGATGTTTGATTATGAACCGGATTTAAATGCCAGAAAACTAATGACGTTTGACGGATGACCAGTGAACGTAACAACGGTTTTCTTGAAATTAGATTCGGATGAGTTCGGCTCGAGTCGGAAGTGGTCAGTAAAATTACCCCATAATATAAAAAAATAAGGACGTAACTTTTACTTGTCCGCTATGTAATTTTAATGCGAAAAATCTGTCATATACATACCAGGCTTTTTAAATCTCTAAACCATGGATTTTCTAGGGTTATACGGGTTTTACATTTTAATGGTTCCTAAAAATATGTATTGTTATACATATGTACATGATAAATAGTTACACCCCTGGGGCCCGGTGTAGTGAAAATTGTGCGCAAGCGTGGATTAAGTTGTGTAAAACCAACATAACCTCAAAACTTTTAACTCTCAATCAAAAGTTACAAAACGTTACAAGAATTATAATGATTACAAGACAGTGTGTGAATCGTGTGAATGTGAATCCGCAATGAAAGGCAAGAAAGGAATATTGCTCATGTTTGTAAACTCAAACTGATGAAATAAAGAAATACTCTCGTAGAAAGAGCAATTTTTGCAACTTCATTCAAGAGAGTTCTAACTTTCGCAACTTGGTTTGAAATGCAGGACTCTTTCGATGCATTTGTCTATGTGAACCATTTATATCCCTTAGATATGATAAGATCTATAATCCGAAAGTGAGAGAAAAGGGAAAAAGATTGAAAAAGATCGTGAATTCAGACGCCGGAGAATGGAATCGCGATGTTAAAGTGCGTCACGTCGGTAACGTCGAGTGCACGATCGAGTGTAACTTTCCGGTGTGACACTTGATGTTGCGTTTGATTTATCAATAATTCGAGTCTTTCTAGGGCTTCAATGGAGAGAATGACTCGTGCCCCGCGAAAAACGCGAGGCAAACGAACTGAAAGTGTTAAAAGTGATCGGGGGAAGTGATCGGCATTGAAATGGCCATATCCAGTTGGATGATTTGGGGTAGGAGTCTTCGCAATAGCAGGCCTCATCGGAGTACGTAAAAAACTGAAGAAACTTTCTAATTTTGAGATCAATGATGTTTTAATGAACCCTTTGCTTTTCCAGGTCGACAAGACAATGAAGACAACTGCGTAAAACTGGATCTGTCAAAAGGTTAGTGACCTAACCTCTTCTATGGTTGCAGCTTTTGCATCTGACTTTATGTTTCCTGTGCCAAACTTTATTTAAACTCAGTTAAGAAATTCGTCTCGTGATATTTAATATCATTCATAGAAATTTAAAATTTTTTCACTTTGAAGTTTTGAATGGTTTCACTTCATTTTGAAAGAGTTGTCAGTCTCTTTTATTTGCTTTCATTATCTTGATTGGGTTGTTGAATGCATTTTTGATGAGCTGCGAAACAGTGTGCATACTGCTCCATAAATTTAAATTGGCAATAAAGTAATAGTATATTTGATTAACTTCTACCTAACTTTAAAAAGCGTAAAATTTAAGTATATCTGTTTTAGATGCTTAGATTTTCTCTGGATTATTTTTTTTTGTTAAATTTAATAGACATTACGCAAATTATTTAATACAAATTACGCACTTATGTTTTAGGTCTGCAGGAAAATATTAAAGAGGCTTTAACTAATCTCTGTCAGCGTCAAGGTGTTTCCAGTATAAAAAAGCTTGCTTACCTTAATGCCATAGTGAAACTCGCAAGGGAAAACGACGCTAACGACTTTGGCTACAATGCTGAACAACTCTTTTGTTGGTAAGTTATCACTTTTTCTACACGTACGTCTTTTACAATAATTCATTAATGAAGTCAATATATGACTAGGAAATGCTTCAATCATGAAAGTTTGAAAGCTTTCGAAATCTAAGTATCCAAAATTTCAAATCATTGAAATTGAGAACATTTTTTTGTTTTACTTCTATTTTTATTCATACTTTTGAGACCCTATTCTATTAAATATCTACAATATATTTCAGTTTGCGCGTGGGTCTTATTCACGAAGCCACACAAGTGCGAGGAGCAGCATTGCGAGCTGTGCGCTATATGCTTAAAAAGGAGAAAGATGTTGTGGCGATTAACAAGCTGCAATACCCATATTTCGTGGCTCGTAGCATGGACGTCAATCTGCGGAACGAGATGGAAAGAATGCAAGCTCTACGCTTAGTGCGAAGAATCTTAGTACTAGCTCCTAAGCACTTTAGTCCCGCTTTAGCGAGATCGCTCATAAGCCTTACAAATGGCGGTATCGATGAGAAAGACCGGGGTTTTCGTGCCTTCCTCGCAACTCTCTGTGAATTAGGAATCCTCAATTCCAACATATTCATAAACTGCGGAGGAGTTGCTACCATAGTGCGGGCTGCAATGACAGGTCAGAGTCCTGCTATAATCGAATCCGCTGTTGGTGTTCTCCTAAACTTACTATCGAGTCCCGAGACAAGGAATCACGTATCTCTTCTCTGTTTAGCGACTCCCTACTGTGAACTCCATTCTCCAGGTTCGGAAAAAACAAATGAAGACCGAGAGCAGAGATTTAACTCTAGCAAACACGCCCTCTTAAGCGTTTTACGATCCTACCCTGGTCTTGTTCACTTTTGCCATCCAAATGACACTTCTGGATTAAAAGCCATTGTCAACATTCTTTACGTGGAGAAACTCGAAGTCAGAGGAGCGGTTCTAGAACTCTTTTACGAGCTGTTGGGTTTGCCTTTACCGATGTGGACCGACGAACCAGATGTTGCGCTCGCAGCGGTTGATCCCAATCGGGCTCGCGAGAATTGGAAGTTATCCGAAGGTTTCATTGCTGCCGAGGGAAGAACCATACTCCCTTCTTTAATGTCCCACAGTCCTAACATCACAGAATTACACCTCGCCTTGTTAGTCTACGTTCTCTTGGAATGTGAACTACACAAAGCTCTGGCGGAGACTATCGTCACGTCCGATACTTTTATTTCCGTGCGAGCCGCAGTTCTCCTCGGTGGATTATTACATCTAGCGCACTCACTTCTTCCATCCGAAGTCTGTGATCTCACTCCGCCTTTACCTAATTTACTAGAGCACGCCAGCGTCGGTAGACACCAAGCTTTAGCAGCTGTTGCAATTTTGGGACGCATGCACGCCATGATGCGAAGAATACCGACACCTACGAGTCTTTTTCTAGACCGACTTCTACAAGCTGGATCCTGGTTGAGACCAACAATACCCAGGCGTAATCGTCCATCGATCAAAAGCTGGCTTAAGCGCGAATCTTCAACTAGTTTGCTTTTGAAAGACGCCCAAGTTCTCTCTTCGAAGGACGCGCTCGCGTGGAACTGGCCCATTATTCGTTCTATTCTGCATTCTCGGGAGGAGTCTTTACGAATCATCTACGATTCTGATCACAGACCCTTCATCAAGAGACTTATCCGATATTTTAGACCTTCGTCGAATCAGTACAGCAGAGTGGAACTGGGAACGTATGCGAATCTTGCGCGAGAGGCAACTCTAGCCGGTTGCGATTTAATAAACTATTTATTAGAGCTTCACGAACCAGAAGGCACTAGATTATTGCATGAGTTGGTAGGAGACATTGCCGAACAAATCGCATCGATCCGAACGTCACAATCTGCTCACGATTGTCTTTTTTCCCCTCGTCACATGTCGACAACCTGTTGTCAGAAGTATTTCCTCTTTCTAGGTCAGTTGAGTCACTCTGCGAAGGGCACGGTTATTTTAAAAGGGTTTAATTTATTGGAAAAGTTACAAGACCTTGCGATCGCGACGAACCATGACTGCTACGTTAAACTGATAACGTCGAGTCTTGATTACTCGAGGGAAGGGCTGAACAGGAAAGTCATGAACAAAATTATATCTGAAGCTGCTCTGGAGAGTACACGACTTTACGCAACACAGTTCCTAAGGTTGTTACTCAGAGCAAAAATGGCCGATGCTTATCAGTGGGTAATTACAACCTTATCAGGAAGGTTGGTCGACCCGAGCAAGACAGTAGCTTTAGCAGCCTTAGACGCTCTCCACGAAGCTTGCGAGGAACCAGAATACCTTGAAGCTTTCTACGAACAGAACAAGGATTGGAATGAGACTTTGAAGAACTTGGGAGATCGGGGGTACTTACTTAAAATCAGACTCTATTCCCTGAGAGGAATTTTCTCGAATCTTTTCTCCCCGGCGGAAGAGCTCGAAAAATGGATCAAGGCTGGAGGCTTCGCAGAGCGATATGTCGGCTTGATCGAGAGAGAGATCCATGACTGTCTAACTCGCAGACAACGGGGAGAAAATGGATGTTATTTGAGGAGAAGCACCAACGCACCAGTTTTGCCTCGAGATGTTTTTATCCCTCCGCATTTCATTGGACAGATAGTTCAACACGAATTAGGCTTACAACTCCTAGTGAGACGGAACATTTTGCAGAGATTCGCAAGAGTGGTGCAGAGGTTTCGATACGAATTTGGAATGGGTGAATTTGAGCCAAGTCTGAAGAACATGAAGGGAAGTCGATCGGTTTTGGAGGATTCGCACCTAGTGTCAGAGGAGTCTGGAACTGATGAGGCTACTGAATCAAATAGATTGGAAACTATCATAGATTCAGAGGTGATGGAGTTATCGGAGACTAACACTCCACAGAAGGCAGATTCCTTGGTAGAGATTCGTAGGAAGCTGAGTTTGGACGAATCGAGGCGCACCACTCCGGAGAGGAGTTGGAAGGGTGAGGCAGAAATTCGAGACGAGAATTCCATCAGTTTCGAAGGGAGATTGCTGAAAATGAAGGCTGCGCTGTGGGTGTTGGGACATGCGGGAACTTCGGCCGAAGGTGTGGAGCAACTGAAGCACTTGGGAATTATTGAAATGCTGACTTCGATAGCGGAAACGAGTCCTTATTATGCAGTGCGTGCAACGGCTATGTACTCTTTAAGTCTGATTGGTACAAATCGCGCTGGCGCGGATGTACTCTTGGCTTTAAATTGGCCGTGCGTTAGATACAAACGTGGAGAACATTGGCCTGTGGTTCCACCGACTAATACTTATCCGGCTCCTAGTCCTCTTCTTGTCCAAAGGCATCACCGGAGTCTTAGCGATGGCAAGCCTGATTTTCCAGAACCTGTGATTCGAAGGACGAGGAATCGATCCGAGAGTGCTGCTACGGAGCTGGAAGTGAGGAGATTTATCCTTCCGTAAGTTCAATTGAATCTAAGTTTATGTAAAGTTTAATTTCAAACTTTAAATATATATTCTTCAAGATTTGATGACTAAAAATTGTTTATTTAAAAAGTTTCTAATTTATAGTCATGACATTTTGTTTACGAAAGAGTTTGTGATTTCAGAGAAAGAGGGGAAACTCCGAGTCCTGTATCCAGCGTTCAGAGGCTAAGTCAACAGGATGCAGAAGGCTATGCTCGACTTCGTAGCATTCAACGTGTTCGCAGGCCGAGTTACTCTCAGAGTAGTTTAGAGGTAAATTAAATTTTATCTTTTAGAAATGATATTAAAATCTTACAGAATAATCTGACTGTGTGAATAAATCAGTTTTTCAACTAAACGTCTAATTATTATTTATTAGATGTATAGTTCAGATGGAAGGCGCTCTCTGCAAAGTCTTTCGGAATTTGAGTTTACACGCAGCTGGCTGACTGAAAATATATTCTCAGCAACACCACCACCACTGCCACCTCCACCACTGGAAGGCGACAATAGTTCATATTACATGGGTATCTGCCTTCCAAAGAAACTCACTACTATTTTTCCTGTTTCCCTTGGCCCACTGTTTACTGGTAGAGCAGAAGAGAAATCGAAGATTAATGTCGAGCCAAGTGGTACGGACGAAGAGTCAGGTTCTGAATATGACATAGGTGGAGATCACAATCGTGTGTGCCTAATTTGTTACTCTGTGACAAATAAGTCAAAGGAATCGAATGGAGATTCGGAATCTAAGTTAAAAAGGTAAAAACCGAATTTCTCTTAGGTTTAAAGAATTAACTTTAATTCAAGATATAATTAGAATCGTATTATTTTTCAGTGTTCTTAATACTAATTTATTTGATTTTAGAGAAATTCTTAGGCACGTACAGCGCTTAGCTAATCCTGTATTATATAAGCACAGTCGACAAACTTTATTAAGACTGCGCCAACGGTATCCTGAAAAATTTCAGGTAAATCACGAGGTCTTACAAAAAATTCGGTTATAATCTTTTAAATCGAATTGAAATACAATTTCTTTTCAACAGGACACTTGTTTATTTTCCGAGGTTGCTGCTCGCTTAGGGAGTAATACTTACAGAATACCAGCACGGCGGTTTCTGCAAGAATTGTTTTTAGATTCTTCATTTGACGCTGTGAGTTTTATATATAATTTAGATTTATATGTATACAAATTTTCAAGCCTTTGGTAGATAATCTACAGAAAAATAAATTTTGTTTAATAGCTGTACGTAGAACCAACGGAAATATTAAAGATTTCGATGGACCAAGAGAAGAAATCCGTTCCAACTTCGCCTTCTGATAATTCACGTGTGGTGGCAAAGCCTTCAGAGACTAAAATAAATGGAAGAGTGACACCATCGTATCTTCAGATTGATCCATTGACTGTGGTGCAGGAAGAAGCGACTGGTCAGTCTCGAATTTTACATTCACAAACTAAAAATAATGAAACGTTACTCATCCCGGAAAGATTGAGTGACGAGAAAATCATTGCTGAAATTTTAAAACCAGAAGAGAGGATAAGAGTGTCGAAAAGTTCTGATAAAATGTTAAAAGTGACAGGTACGAATACTGCCATCAGCCTTGATTAGTACTTCTTGACACTTCAGCATCTGTACATACTTTTATATTAAAAAACAATTATGCCGTACAAAATAAAATGGACACTGCCACAATTTAAAAAATCTTTTTCATCTTGAACCCACGCAGTTTAAAATCATTATTTATTTTTTAAATTTTTTCAAAGTAGCTTGTTTCTGCATGAAATGACATTAAAGCTGCGAGAAGATGAATGAAAGTACATGGAATTACACGAAATTAAAAAAAAAAGAATGATCTAACCTCATTAGTTTCCGATTCACGGCTTTCCAAAAATTCCGGGTTTTTTCACTTTTTAGCCGAAAATCGGAAAACTATGTTTTTTTGAAAATAGCTCGTTTCCTAGATGTCACAGGAGAAAGTTCTACCAAGGTAAATTATAGTGGGTTAAAATCTGCGTAAATTAAGAAAAAAATAATGTCCTAGCTCTAATGGGTCGCGAGTTACGACCTTGTATCCTGGACTCTTTCTGTATACGGATACTAAAGTGCATCGTCTAATGCAACTATGGTCATATTTTAACACTTCTGTGACTCAATTGATTAAAAATGAATTCATCCGCAAATATGCATTTTTTGACATTTTTGAGAATATCGACTTAGTATATATTTTTAAGAAGTAATAAGAGTCCGCGAAAGAAATTGCATTTAAAAAATGACAAAAATGCATATTTGAGGACGAAGAGAAAACATTTTATTTAAACATTTATTTTGTTTATTCATAAAAAATCAGTAAATATCGAATTGGTATTTTTTAAAGATGTAATAAGAGTCCATGAGAGAAATTGCATTTAAAAAATGCCAAAAAATGCATATTTGAGGACAAAGAGGAAACATTTGTTTAAACATTTATTTATATACTCATAAAAAATTAATTTTTAATCCATTGAGCCACAGAAATGTTAAAATATGGCCATAGTTGCATTCCACGATGCACTTTAGTATCAGTATCTAGAGAAAGGGTCCAAGTTACAAGGTCATAACTCGTGACCTATTAGGGCTAGGTCGTTCTTTTTCTCTTTTAATTTACCCAGATTTTAACCCACTATAATTTATCTTGGTAGAACTTTCTCCTGTGACATCTAGGAAACGAGCTATTTTCAAAAAACACAGTTTTCCGACTTTCGGCTAAAAAATGAAAAAAAAACCGGTATTTTTAGAAGGCCGTAAATCGGAAACTAATGAGGTTAGAACATTCTTTTTTTTTTTAATTTCGTGAAATTTCATGTACTTTTATTCATCCTCTCGCGCATCTTTAATATTAATCCATGCAGAAATGAGTTACTTTTAAAAAATAGTCCGAAAAGGGTCAACTTTGAAAGATGATAACTCGCGATCTATTATAGTCAGGATATTCTTTTTTGTTTTAAATTACAGATATTAACGTCTAGTTTAATTCGTCTGTGAACCATTTTGACTTGTGACACCCAGATCCAAGCTACACGGAAACAAAAAAAAAGTTGATTTTTAACAAAAAATCGAAAAAAATTGAGATTTTTGTAAAGACCATAACTTTTTAACCATTGGTCGTAGAAGATTTTTCATTTTTTTAGTTTTTCTCAGAATTTCATCTACTTTCTTTTTTGTACAATGCATTTTTCCTCTATAGATGCACGGGAAAGCAACAAATTATTTTTTGCTCCTTTTTCAAAAATTTTCCGGGTTACCGGGAAAAAACCTTGTCACAAAACCTGAAGCGATATTATGTACCCCAAAATGAAGCGATTTATAAAAAAATTTGGTTTTTTTACTTTACCATTTTCTCGACCAGATGACTGGACAAAGAAGAAATAAAGTAAGTATAATTCCTTTTAAAAGGATATTTGGTACATAATGACGTCATGTGATGCGAATGAGGGTTCTAACGCCCTTTTATAGAAATTAAAAATGATCAAATTCATCTTATTTCTCAAAATGAAATTTGTACAGCAGTACAGACACCCATGTTCTATTATGTCTTTTATCACTTCCCAAAATTACAGATCGATATACATTCATTATTTTAGTAATAAGTCCGCTGAATGTAAAACCAGATAAAGCTTGTATTATGTTCGACATATTTGAGAAAGCGATCAATATATAATATTTACATTCAGCGGACGACTTATTACTAAAATAATAAAAGATAATTTTATTACTAAAATGATAAAATAGAGCATCGATGTCTACTGCGGTACAAATTTTATTTTAGGAAATAAGATGAATCTGATCCTTTTTAATTTTTATAAAAGGGCGTTAGATCCCTCATTTGTATTACATGACGTCATAACGTATCGAATGTCCTTAATATACATAATTTTTTTTCGGATTTAAATTTGCAATAGTCTCAAAGATTCCTGCGTGTCCGTAAATTTTTGGCTTTCTGGCACTTTCTGGTCAGATGGCAGCACTATGCACAAATAAAGAATTTCTGCAACGTCGATTTTTCTCTTTGCGGTCAGTGTCTGCTGAATCTTCCTCAGTTAATCTATTCTTTAATCAATTCGCCGCGAACAAAACCCATAAAATATTTCAGTGAGTAGAAATTTCTAAATACACGATTTCAAATACAAAGTGTGAACTCTGTGCAGACCTCAAATGATAAATATATGTCCCGGAAGGTGCGCAATCGACCATAGCGCAGGGTCTTGTTTTGCTCGCGCCTCGTTGAGGGGGGAATGGCGTGGTGAACAGAGCGTTCTAGTAAACAATTTGTGCGCGAATCGCGAAGGAATCCGTCTGGAGAAAACACCGATTTTCTTGTTGGCGTTTACGCGCTGCATGCTACGCGATTGTTTTGTGACAATATTTGTGACTATTGTGTTAGTTGCCCTGGACTCGATGTAATACGCCAATACGTAAGTCCGTTCAGCGTGGAATTTTTGGATCGCCGCGGCGTGCTGAATGGTGAGTACTCTACTCCACATTTACAAACACGAGGAAATCGACGGGCTTGAAATATTTAACACTTGCTTGCAGTTGAACGCTCTTATTTGCATTGTGTCTACTTTTCGCCTATTGTTGCATTCTTATCACTTTAAAAAGAGCGACAATCGCCTTATTTATTACGACTTTATTTTCGCCGTCCGGCATTTCAAGCGCCGTCTTGTAAAAACGATATCTTGTGGGAATGGTGTCTTGTCATTCTGTGAGTATGACACATCCTTTTCTCGTTAGCAATCTCGTCGAGAATGTGATAGTGGGTATTTCTAGTGTAGAAAATAACCAAATAACTACGAATTAGAGCAAGTGTCTATTTCATTCCATAGTGTGTTCTGTTATTTCCTATCTCGGATTCTCCGTCGCATTTCTAGTGCTAGTTAGCCAGAGTCGGCGAGGTATTGCTCGCTATGAAATGCGTCGTCCTCTTGTCGTTTCTACTGTCGCAACGAAAATCACTAACAAAGAAGCGATGCAATTCTTTAATTAATGAAGATGAACTGAAGAATTCACGGTCTAAAAATTTCTATTTCGTTACCCTGTAACAGCTATGGCACAATGGGCTGAATTGTCTTAGCGCCAAGAGGGTACTAACCATGCTCTCGACCCGACTATACAAATAAATACCCTGTAACAGAAAAGTTCCTAGTAGGAACTAGAATAGAAAAATTATATTATATAAGTTTCTTTGTTTTTCCGGTTCTTTAATGTTTCCTAATCCAGAGGAAAATTCAGTTGCGATGAAGATATAATTATGCGCATTGTGCAGTTTCTCATCCTCAATATTTAGGCACTTACACAAATTACGATTTTGGGAACAGTGACATCAACAGATTATTCGGCTAGAATTGTAAAACCCTTAAAGAGTGTAAAGGATAGGGTATTCGGTATCAGCTACAGAAACTTAGTTTAATATTTCTGCGCTGCACAAATTTTTTATTTGAATTTAAGACAAGTTTTTAAATTAAACAATATGTATTTGTTTAAATCAAAAATCTCCTTTTGTATAAATCAAATATTTGACATCTTTGTTAAACGGTCAAACAAATAGTTTGTTTACCGCTAGTAACTATGAACATTTGAGCTACTTTGCTTCTTGTTGTCTCTCTCTGGCAATGTATTCTCTCTCTGTCTCTCTCCCCACCATTGTTGCTTCGTTTCCCCTCTCGTCGTTTGTCAGTGGAACATTTCTTCTCTTTCTGTCTGCTCCCGCCCTCAGACTGGCGAATTTTTAGCAGACACGTCGATAAGTCGAGGTGAAGCGCTGCGCGCGGTAGACCACGTTGTTCTAAAGATTATCGTGCCTTCGGTCACAAATGTTGAATTAGAATGAATTTACAACCAGAGTGAATTTTTTCTCTCCAGACTGGCGATTTCAATTTCTAGGAATATTTTTTACTATTGGCCAATGCGAAAAGCGTAATGTAGATCGTTATAGAAAAGTGCAACGATTTATGAATGATCGAAAGACTCTGAAAACAATAGCAGTAGCCAACGTAAATTGAAATTGCATGTTCCAAATGTCGGTGAAGGATTTTTATTTTTATGTGATTGGAGTGGTTTTTTAAATAGGTTTCAGGGATTACAGTCTATTCTTCTTTTTCCCCTATCCCCTATTTTTCTCAAAATCCCCTAAAATTCCTTAAATTGAGATATTTCCGAGGATATTTCCCTATTTTTCCCCTTTTTCTCGAAGTTTTTTTTTCAAGAATTATCATGAATAAAAATTTATTACATTCAAAAATGGTGATTGCTGTCAACGATCATTAATTCATTTTTTTATCATTTAAAAATGAAGTTTTAAATATGAATGTTCTTTTAAGCATGATCAGCATTGAATCACCGAAGATTGATTAAGGCTTGGAACAACTTTGCAATTAAGCCTTGATGTCCTAAATCTGAACCAATAATGCTTCTTCAATCATTTGATTGAAATATATAACGTTAAAAATAACGAAATATAATATCCATTATTCAATTTATTTTCGTTAAAAACTGAATTAAATTGTCATAAAAAACAGTTTTTAATCGGTCTCTGCAAGCAACAAATGTCCGCAATAAAAAAAATTAATTATTAAAAAAAATTGTTAATCAAAAATAAAAAAGCGTAAAGTACTTTTTGGAACTGGAAATGAAAAGATCATACCAAAGGCTATTAGAAAAAAATTTCAGCTAAAATTTTCATGTGGCGGAGTGGGGTCATTTTTGACACCAACTGTCCGCTAAAGACACCCTCGGGTCAAAAGTTTGAAATTTTCTGTTAAACAAAAAGCCTAACAGACTTTTTGGAACCGAAAGTGAAAAGACCATACCAAGGGCCATTAGAAAAAAATTTCATCTAAAATTTTCAGGTGGCGCAGTGGGGTCATTTTTGACACAAACTGCCCGCTAAAGACACCCTCGGGTCAAAAGTTTGAAATTTTCTATTAATCAAAAAGCGCATTTTTGAACCGGAAATGAAAAGACCATACCAAAGGCTATTAGAAAAAAATTTCAGTTAAAATTTTCATGTTCATTTTCATGATTTTTTTTAATAGCCTTTAGTATGATCTTTTTATTTCCAGTTCCAAAAAGTAGGTTACGTTTTTTTATTTTTAAATAAAAATTTTTTTCAATAATTAATTTTTTTTATTGCAAGCATTTATTGCAGACAGAGACCGATTATAAATTGTTTTTTATAACAATTTAATTCAGTTTTGATCGAAAATAAATCGAAAATATGGATATTATATTTTGTTATTTTTAACGTTACATACACTCGAATCCCGGTTTAATATATCCCGGTTTACGATGTTCCTAGAAATTCGTTCGGTGGTATTCCGTATTTGTGCGGGTCAGGGGGTAGAGAGGGATTACGGTCGTCGAGTAGTAGTCAAGCAGTACCGCATCAACAGAGCGAGCAGTATCAATTCGTCTTTTACATTTACTTTTGAAAACACGTTGAAAATTCTTTTTCCATTGATTTTTCATCGTCATTAGGGCTAGGACCCTCAAACTTTACAGGTTCATAACTCGTGACCTATTAGGACTAGGACCCTCAAATTTACTTCATTTTACACAGAATAGAGTCCACTTTTATTTATCTCAAGTGCATCTTGTCGTGGGGTTCACAGGAAACGAGGTATTTTCCAAAAAAATAATTTTTCGGTTTTTTGTGAAAAGGGGGAAAACATGGAATTTTTGAAAGCTTACAAAGAAAATTTTTTAGTAATATATACCGCAATTTTTTATAAAGCTGTTGGTAATGAAAAGCTTTTGATCATTTTGTAAAATTATTTAATCCCTGAATTAAATATCCATGGTTTCGTGGCGAAATGCATAGGCGGAATTTATTCACGGATTCAATAAATTTACAAAATGACCAAAGGCTTATTGCCAACAGTTTTGCTCACAAAGAAAGACAGGAATGCTTTTAATACGATTTTTGTAAGTGGTCCGACAATTCCGACCGGTAAACTGTATCGTAAATTGAGCGGCTGAAAGTAAAAACGGGACAAAAAAAGTTTGTGAGTAAAAATGGAACATAAATTTTTCGGATTAACCCTCTGCCGGTCAAAATGACCGTTATCGTCAAATATCGTCAAATGGGGTATACGGAGAGGGAATAACCAATCACACTGCTCACTTACACGA
>JBAGKK010048695.1:0-10167 GCA_037177015.1 Euceroptres primus
GTATGCACAAAGGGGGAGAGGGACTTTTTTGACGAGTGCACGTTTTCAGTACTCGTAAAAAAAGTCCCTCTTCTCCCCCTAGGTGCATAATATACTATTTTAAATATCACACCCATAAGTCTGTTTTATAGGGTTCCAAAAAAACTCCATAAGTGAAGAATTGGGTTTTGCGAGTTTTTGGCGATAATACTTATTTTTTGCGGTTTTTCTTAGTACACATTGTTTCTAATACATAAAATATTACTTTTTACTGATAAGTAGGTGTTTGCATAAATTGTTAAAACAATTTATTATTGTTTACAGCAATTTTCTCTTAGGATAGAGTTAGAAAGTCGCGGTTTGTTTCGAATTTTTCAACTTTTCAGTTAGAGCGAGGAAATAATCAATTAATGTTGCAAGCAATAATTTTTTTAAACAATTTATTATTATCTATAACAATATTCTCTTAGAATAATGCTGGAAAGTTGTGGTTTTTTCTGAAATTTTTAACTTGTTTTCCACTTTTCACTTAGAGTGAGGTATTGATTAATAAAATTTAGTAAACATAATTGTTTAAACAAATTATTGATTATAACTATCTTGTCCTGTAATAATGCTAAACATTTGCGGTTTTTTCTGAATTTTTAAAAATTTTGTTCACTTTTCACTTAGTGTGGTAATAATTAATGTAAGTTATTAAACACAATTGTTTAAACAATTTATTATTACTTATAACAATATTCTTCTAGAATAATGCTAGAAAATTGCAGGTTTTTTTTTAAATTTCCACTTTTTGTCCACTTTTCAATTAAAGTGAGGTACTAATTATTTCGAATTAATAAACATTATTGTTTATACAATTTATTATTATTTTTAATAATACTCTCTTTGGATGATGCTAGAAAGTTGCGGTTTTTTCTGAAATTTTTAACTTTTTGTCCATTTTTCACTTAAAGTGAGGTATAAGTTAATACAGTTTAGCAAACATAATTGTTTAAACAAATTATTGTTTACAACTATCTTCTCCTACATTAATTCTAGATAGTTGCGGTTTTTCCGGAAATTTTTAAATTTTTGACCACTTTTAACTAAGTGAAGTAATAATTAATTCAAGTTAATGAACACAATTGTCTAAACAATTTATTATTATTTATAACAATATTTTCTTGGAATAAAGCTAGAAAGTTGCGGTTTTTTCTAAAATTTTCCACCTTTTGTCCACTTTTCAATTAGAGTGAGGATATAATTATTTCAAGTTACCAAACATAATTGTTCAAACAATTTATTATTATCTTTAATAATACTGTGTTCTAATAATGCTAGAAAGTTGCGGTTTTTCGAAAATATTCAACTTTTTGTCGACTTTTCGTTTAGAGTGAGTTAATAATTAATTCAATTTAACAAACATATTTGTTTAAAAAAATTATTATTATTTATAACTATCTTCTCTTAGAGTAATGCTGGAAAGTTGCGCTTTTTTTGAAATCTTCAGTTTTGCTTTGACTTTTTAGTTATTAACAAATAATAAATGAACATCAACAAGAATCATTTTTTAAACAGAATTCTATTTTTTCAAAGTGAAATATTTATGATTCTTTGCTAAAGTTTTAAAAATATTAATTTAAACTAAAAGGCTATCTTACAGTAGAGATAAAAACGAAGAATGAAATAATTAGGAGTAGGTGGGAGGAGTGAGTCTGTAAATGATTTGTAAAAATTTTGTTTTGAATATTTGAGAAAAAACCGCAACTTTCTAGCATTGCTCCAGAAGAAGATAGTTATAAATAATAATAATTTATTTAAATAGATATGTTTGTTAAATTGAATTAATTCTTATCTCATTCCAAGCGAGAAGTGAACAAAAAGTTGAATATTTCAGAAAAAGCCGCTACTTTCTAGCATTATTCAAAGGTAATATTATTTTAAAAAATAATAAATTGTTTAAACAATTAGTTGTAAACTTGAAATCATTATTACCTCACTGTAATTGAAAAGTGGAGAAAAGGTGGAAAATTTTAGAATAAACAGCATCTTTCTAGCATTATTCGAAGAAAATATTGTTATAAATAACAATAAATTGTTTATACAATTGTGTTTGCTAACCTGCATTAATTATTATCTTATTAAGTTAAAAGTGGACAAAAAGTTAAAAATTTCAGAAAAAACCGCAACTATCTAGCATTAATATAGGAGAAGATAGTTAAAAACAATAATTTGTTTAAAAAAATATGTTTGTTAAATTGAATTAATTATTAACTCATTCTAAGCGAAAAGTGACCAAAAAGTTGAATCGTGGATATTTCATTGGCTATGGGGTCTATTTCTTAAGAATAGCCAATGAAATATTATCAACGATTTCATACAGAGGATCAATGAAAAATACGACATGTCTTCCAACATGTCACAATTCATAAAGTTGAATATTTCAGAAAAAACCGCAACTTTCTAGCATTATTCAAAGAGAATATTATTAAAAAGAATAGTAAATTGTTTAAACAATTATGTATGTTAACTTGAAATAATTATTACCTTACTTCAATTGAAAAGTGGACAAAAGGTGGAAAATTTTAGAAAAAACCGCAACTTTTAACCATTATTCTAAGAAAATATCATTTTAATTAATAATAAATTCTTTAAACAATTATTTCTGATAACCTTAATTGATTAGTGCCCCGTTCTAACTGAAAAGTTGAAAAAATGTTTAAAAATTAGGATAAAACCGCGACTTTCTAAATTTATTCAAAGAGGAAATTGCTATAAACAATAATAAATTCTTTTAAAAATTTATTTAAACATCTAATTATCAGTAGAAAGTAATATTTTATGTATTAGAAACAATTTTTACCAAAAAAAACTGCAAAAAAATAATTAGCGCCGAAATTCGCAAAACACTTTTTCACTTATGGGGTTTTTTTGAGACCATATAAAACAGACTTGTGGGAGAGATATTAAAAAAGTAATTTTTGATTCGTATTCTATGGTTAACCCTAGAAGACCACACATATTTTTCGCATCTTACTTCGCCACCCTTTGTCTGGGAGACCGAACAACTTCATTTGCTTATAACTTTTGAACAAATCAACATTTTTAGGCTTAATTTTTACCAAAATCGATACACCAGTTTCTGGTCAACAAGAAGAAGCTAAAAGCCAATCCTAAAGGTCATTTGTTAAAAAGATATAACATTTATTGCAAGACGTGACACGAAAAATTGTCGAAAAAGCAGTGTTCCGCGTCGGTTCACCAGACCAAAGTGTGGTCTTCTAAATTTACAAAAACATCTTTTTTTATTTATGGGAAATATGTGTTAAACTTCATGGGGCTTGCGAAACCTCGAAATATAATTTAAAAAAACGCATTTATTTTTTTGTGGATTCGAACAAATTTGGGGGCTGAGAGCATGAAAATTCGTAGATAAAAAATTTGGACCACCCTATTAGTACGCAGAAAAAAGTTCTTCCTATCCTGAAAAATGCAAATTTAATCAGTTGATTCCATACAGCATTGTAGGACGATATTATAATTATAGGAAAGGTTGCAACGACTTTTCTAAAACCCACTTTTATTTCGTAATCAGCGTGCATTGATGCATCAAAGAAGACTCACCTCAACGTTACTGACATTGCACAATATAAAATATCCCTGATGTAATTCTTCTCTATCACACACTGTTCACACAACACTAATTAGCACACTTGATCACTCAAAGCAATTCCTACACGTATTGCTTCAAACTGAATAATGATAAATGGCATTTGATAAAAGATAAACATTTTTCTTCATGAAAATTTTGCTAGTGGTGATCATCCCTGTTCACAATTTTAATTCTAGTATAAATTCAATAATAAATTAATCCACAAGTTTTTTTTGCGATCCTTATCTTCTAAACTTGTATATTTTTTTCAAATCGATTTTCCTTTGTTCTCTTTTTCTTTTAGTATTATGTTACTCTCCTTAAAGAAAATTCAAACTAAATTAGAATTTTATATTTAAATTATTATTAATAAAAAATTCTTTTTCTATACAAATCACGTTTCTAATATGAAAGTCGTATGACTTTAAAGACACGCAAAATTGTCCATGAGAATGTGCTTGCGTGTGGCAAGGACATGCATTCCACAGACGTCCCTTTACGGTTCTGTGGGGTTAAAGGTGTCGGAATAAAACTGACATAGGAGCTTGAACATAATGCTATGCAGGTCGCGTTTGCCTCTGTTCACGAGGAAACTAAGTGAGCAGCAGGGCTTGTGCTTTTCTGGCTCAAAAGTGTACACTGTACCCAATGAATCTTAAGTGAATCAGATTATAAACTGTGTCAAAGAAAACTATGACACAGTATATCGATTTAGTCGTATTTGACAAATTTCTTTCCCAAACAAAAAAAAACTGGGGTAAACAATGTGAAATGTCCTTATTTTATTATATAATTGCTAAAGACAGAATAAGTTACATCCCAGATGAAAAAATTAAGCATAAATTATGTATATAATGAATTATCGATAGTCACAGTGTAAAATATAAGCAACAAGCATTCACAGTAAATCTGAAGGTATCAAAAACAAAATGTTTCAAACAAATGATAACTTTTCAACAATTGCAATATTGTGATACATTCAAATTTACTGTACGCATGATTTTTTGCATAGTGACTATCGATAATTCAATATACATTTAAAAAAAACATAATTTTTCCTCCTGGGATTTTCTTGACGTTCTGAACGTTCATATGAACAAAATTTTTAATTTATTTCATTTTAAACTCAAATTTGCACTAAAAAATTGGTTTATTAATAAAGAAACTAATATATAATGATAAAAAAAGTCATGAGGCTTCTGTTTATTTTGTAGTTGGAACAATATTTTAAGATAAATTTGAGTTAAGAAAAAGAAATTTCGTTAATTTGAACTTCAGAACTTCAGGCACACACCTGGGATTCTATTTAGAAAAATTAATTTCTTTTCTACAAAAAGAAATAATTCAAGAATACTATGTATTATAATCCCTTAAAAAATAATTATTCTGAAGGAAGAAAGGAACTTCTTAGAAATTGGCTTTTATGTGAATGTTTTCAAAATCGTTTATGCGAAAAAGGAGTGAAACTGTGAAGAAATCTTTTCTGGGTTATGTATTGTACGAAGTATAGAAGTTTTACAAATTCGACATTGCATTCCTTTACCTTCCTCCTTACGTCTGTGTTACTTTATGCACGTAAATATCTGTGAATGACACCGTGTTACATCACACAACCTTGACGGTTCACTACTTAGTTTTCTGCCAGACGTTAAGAGCGCCTTTCGAGTTTACGGTACACAAGATTCCAGGACTGGTTTTGATGACTCCCTAAATAAAAATAACACCTAACCAGATTAACGGGATAAATTCGACAAAGGCCCCTAAATTTTCTTCTGATCAAGGTCCTCGAAATGTTGGATTTTATTCGACTGATTCCATTCATAAACTCACAATGTTCAAATTATTTAACAAATGTATAGGCAAAAGTAAAATAATTGATTTAATAAAAACATAAATTAACTTGATTAAATAAAAATAGATGCATTGATAGAACTAGTTTGAAACATGAACTAAATTTAAGAGGAAATCCCCTAGATGAAAATTCCATAGAAAGGAGAGTGATGAATATTATTGATCTGAGAGTAAAGTCTCGCGAGAATATTTATTCTGGATCATTTGGGAATATATTTAAATGTAAACAGCTGTTTGAAATGTGTTACGAAAACAATAATGTTGGATTACTGCAAACCGGAAGTCCCCAGCTAAATTGTTCTCTACTGCAGTAATTTATCACGTACTCTCGTGGTATTGCCAGATGATTTTCGCGCGCAACTCAACCCATTTTACCCAAGACTCACGTGCTTTCAATTTTTTCAAATCTTCAAAATTGACTTTCTAGCAATCTCGTTTCTTTTAAATAGCATCTAGAACACCGATTCATTTTATTTGCTCTGGTGCATCAAGACTCTGAACACTCGCATTTTACGCTCCATAAAATTACCACATATCGTCGAAATTTTTAATAACATTTTACTAGCCGAAAAATCAAAATATTCTAAGTAAATATTTTGATATTTTGAATTCAATTAACAAAAGTGAATTCAAGATTGCAGGTAAAAATTATTAACAATGGCAATTGCCTCTTCAGCAGAGAAGACGTGTATAATGATACATTATAATTGGAACGTGTGATCCAAGAAGCTAATATGGCATTAAATACTTATTCAGTAAATTATACTGATTTCGTAATTCATTTGACAGTCTTTGAAGAAGATTACCAATGCAGTTTTATTTTTATTTCCTTTAACCATAACCATATTTTATATCTTTTAATTAACAGAAGAAAAATAAAACATTTTCTTTTAAATAACTCGTGTTTCTATTTATCAACATTTGCCACTATTCAGAGTTAATCATCAGAAGCAATTAAATCACAACTCACATTTATTTATAATCACTGAATCAAGTAAACACTTTAAATTAAAGTGTCCTTGAGAGAAAATGATCGCCAAAGGTCTTTAGGGATTTGATATACTATACTTTAGGGGTTTGAAACAATATTTTTAAAAGAGGGGGATTCATTTTCACTTCAAAAGAAACTGTTTTAGCGAGCAGATTGTGAAAAACGAATTTAAAAGATGAGCCGCTAAGCTGCCGCACGTCGCAAAGCAGCATCTACTGTCACTCGGGCCTTCCTGTGGCACTTACAGCAGGTGGCAGGAGAGTCTCTATCTAAATAAGTGCCCTAGCTATATTTATTTTGTAAAGAGAACTCGTGATGATCTCACGATTGTCTCCTCTTTCACGATAAAAACGATTTGTGAGGAGTTATGAGAGAAGACCTGTCATAGGTACTTGGAATATTGAAATTCACGTGCCAAGTTAAAATATACCATGGGAGTGTTAAAATAATTAAAGCACTGGAATTGCAACTTTCATATTATGAGTCAACCAACGTGGACTGAGTCACAAAGTATTTAAAAACACGTTTTCTTAATTAGTGACAAACTCTTTGATTTTAACTGTGGGGAACTCTAACTCAAAATCGAAAAAAAACAAATGTAATATTTATAAAAAACAATTGGAATAAGACTAAGTTATTTTCGGTAGGATCTGAAAGTGTTTTCAAATTTAATGTACCATTTGAATTTCAAAAAATCAGGAAATTAAGAGGGTAGTCTCGACGCAAAAAATACACTAGTTTTTCTTATTTATTTTTGAAGAAAGTATTTTATTTAATGCAAAAAATCTTTTTATTTACTAAAATACTACTCAAAAAGAATACAAAAAAATTGTTCCAACAAAATTTTAATTTGTTAGTAATTTTTTAACAGCATGAAAAATAGCAGTAAAAAAAAGTTGATGTCGCTGGAGTTGATGATTTGAGTCCACTGGAATATCTGAAACAGAAAATTCCAAAAGATTCTTAATTTGTATAAGTATCGCTATCGCCAGTACCTCGATTATCAAAAATTTAAAATATAAGTCTGTTTTTTAATACAAAAACATAGTAAAAAAAATTCTTTTTGACATTTTTAGACAAATCGGCGCCATTTTTTTAATTTTTAAGAAAAATTATATTCCGAGGTACTGGCGATAGCGATACTCATACAAATTAAGAATCTTTTGGAATTTTCTGTTTCAGATGTTCCAGTGGGCTCAAATCATCAACTCCAGCGACATCAACTTTTTTTTAGTGCTATTTTTCATGCTGCTTAAAAATTATTAACAAATTAATATTTTGTTGTAAAAAATTTTTTTGTATTCTTTTTGAGTAGTATTTTAGTAAATAAAAAGATTTTTGCATTAAATAAAATACTTTCTTAAAAAATAGTTTTCAGACTTTGTACCAAATTCATTTTAATTTTTATGTTTCTTACAAACAGCCTCGACAAATACGTTCTTGGTGATGATTATCTACCAATTTAGAAGGTACAATCCCTGATGAATAAATTATAAAGCGAAATAAAGCATTAAATAAAATTGGTTGGGGATAAAACTGTGTTTCTAAATTTAACATACACCTTTTTATTTGAGAAGATTTTTCCAAACACATATTCCAACCAAGATCATGGAAAACCTCTTTAGAAGATTCTAAATCCGTTTTAAAGACAAGTTATTAATTTTCTCAAAATTAAAAAGATTGGAAACTTATAAAAATTTGCAAATTAGCTTATAATAATTTTATACTTCAATAAAATTAAATAAAATTCCCTGTAAATACTAATTAGTAATTAAAAGTAAAACCGTAAACATTTATAAAAAATTTGGTAAAAATAAATTAATTTTGAAATTAATTTTTTAAATAAGTTTAATTAACGGATTAAGTTTATAAAATGGATTTTGTCCAAACGAAAGTTCAAAAGACTGAAAAAATATTTGCAATCTTTCAAGAATCATAATAACATAAAAAGAAGTCGTGAAATATTATTAAAAAATCACATAGCGACTATCGTGAATCAGCAGCAATCTATTTCAGAATAAGAGGCTGTTGATAAAAGTATACAAGCACAACAAAAATCGAGATGAAAGTACGCTGGTCATAGTTTGATCATTTCGACCAATGTTTGCACGTCTTGTGCAATTCAATTTGTGTTCGGGTTCGGATTTAGTTTTTCAACTCGAGTTTTTTACACACGCTAAATAATATTTGGTACAATACTAGTACCGAAAATAGGGGAGGGGATACAACGTATTTCGATATATATTTTTTTTCACGCTGGTACTTGCTGAAATCGAAGACGTACACCGTTCTTTCCCTAAATTGGGAATAATTTAGTAATTTATATAATTATATTTATATAATTATTAAGTAATTTATATAACAGCGATTATAGAAATACATACAAAACTCTTATTGCATGCCTTTGGAGAAAAGAAAAAATATACTACTTAGTGGTCAACCCCTCGTACCCACAAAAAACCATTACTTAAATTTTTGTTTGAAAACAAAGTAAACAAACATTTTACAAACGATGTACGCCAAAATGAAACAAAAAACGTGTTAATCATCTTAAGCTAATTAAATTATAAATAATTTTTCTAATAAACAAAAATGTTAATTTATTGCAACTTTTCTTTTTTAATTTTTAATTTCAAACAACTGTTTTTAAAAACTCGAATTACCGATGAAGCATTCGGAAATTTACTTCAAGATAAATATAAACTAGAGAAAAAGAAACAATTTTTAACTGAAAATGAATTTATAAAAATGAACAGCGAAAATAATATCTACTAATAATAAAAAATAGCTCCTTTGAGCAAAATTTTCTTGGCTTTCAAATTTATTGGAATAATTTGTTTCCAGTTTTCAACTTTAATAATCAAAAATCAATTAATTTATCAAAATCAATTTAAAAAACATTGAATGAAAGTTTTAGAAGAGTTATTTTAATCTCTTAAATCAAGACAAACCTGTTTTAACAAAAATAAATTGGCAAAAAACCACTGGCTAATAAGAAATTAGCGGTCGCTATGTGATTTAATTAAAAAAATGTACTTACCGTCGCGGATTCCCTCTTCGGAGCGATGGCTGCATTGCCTCTTTTGGGCCAAGACTATGCAGGGGCCACTTTACTCTGTATCTTCCTTCCTGTTCTTCAGTCTTGTAAAAATTAATAAATTTTTAATTTATTTTAATTTAATATTTTAATTAATTTTTAGTTTTTAATACCTTTTTAATGGAAATTTTAATTTTTAATGCAAATGGAAATGATAGAATGAATAAAATCAGAATAAATAAATTTACCAGTTTTCTTTTCCAATTTATAAATTAATTTACCTGAATTTGGAATAGATGATGCCCGATTGGAATCTTTCAAAATCTCAAGTCCCGAACACTTTACACTTTTTATCGCAAAAGTTCTAAAATACTTTCGAAACAAAATATCTGAATCAATATTGCAACAGATTTATTTCTGTAAAATTTATCACGGGTTTATCTACAAATTTTAATTAGAATAATTTAAGCAAATAATTACTTCTATATTTAATTTAATTCTAAACGAATTCGGGATCAACTGACAATAAACTCTTTGAATCAAATGTATCTTTTACTCCCGCACTGACTTTACACTTTTTGAATATCGCGAATAAGATATTTATTATTATTATTATTTATCGGCATTTGGAACTCGAAAGTTCATTGCCTCATCTACCCGAGACCGCCACGCGTT
>JBAGKK010048706.1:0-10166 GCA_037177015.1 Euceroptres primus
TATATATATAATCAATGCCTTTTCCTCTTTTGAAGTGCTTTATATTCTATGCATTATTTAAGATATAAAAACAATTGTTACCATCATACAATTCATAAATTTTTATAAACTTGATTAAAGCAGATTTTATTATCTATTAGTAAATTTTATTGCGATAAAAAATGAAAAATTTTATAGTATTGATGCATACTCGTCGCTTATGAAATTTGAATTCAATGAAAGGATTTTCGTGCAAATAACGTTAATGAAAAATGTAGATTTCTTGATTAAAATGTAAATTAGATTGAGTTAGTTGAAGGGCTTCTTACATATTCTAAGCGCACACTTTGTGCCTTGTTCAGACTTATCATATCAAAATTCTAATAGAGAATAATTAAAATATAAATTAAAAATTAATTAAACTATTTAATATTTCAATAATTCAATCTAGTAAAATAATATCTAAATAAGAAAGTGACTCTAATCTGAAACTAATATGTAAAATTTGCGGGTCAACAAGAACTTTAATACAAACAGTTGAATTTAAATGCGTAAAACTTGTTAAAAAGTTATTTGTTAAAAGGCTATAATTTTCTCACTTGTTCTTGTGTGGTGTGGTCTTAATAATTTAACGCTCTTTGCAGAGACTAGTCGTTTCTTCTTTAAGCAAGTGCCTATACGTGTTTTGAAACCTCTTTCGATGGAGGTAATTTTTTTTCTTGGCAAGCACTTAGTGCTTTGCGTAAAAAGTTAAATAGTCTGCCGAGCATACTTTATTCAGTCCAAGGAAAAAAAAGCTCGTAACTTGTTAAAAGATTGTTAAAACGGGCTAATGTAAAGAGTGAAATCCCGTCTTATCAACGGTCACTTTACTCTCGTTGTTTCCTTTAATTTATGCGTAACCTAATTTCACCTTTATTAAATGCCACCGTGAAAGTTGAGCTCAGGAGATTTGCGTTCTGAAGAGTCAAAGTTGTAAAGTTTTCGAGAATTTATAATTACTGGTTTTGGAAAAATGGTAAATTTCGTCTTCGTTTATTGAGATAATTTTATAAAAACGTTCTTAAGGAATTAGTGAATATAACTTACCTAATTTTCTACAGGAAGTTTATGTACCTATTTTATTTAGAGAAAAGTTCTAATACTGCTACTGTATAGAATTCTGTGAAATCTTTCAAAGTGAATTTCTCTTGTTGAATGTAGGGAAACCGATGGGGATTCGAATTAGAGAAGTTAGCAGATGTTAAAGCGGGTTTAGCAGATTTCAGTTAGGCGGGCCCGAGCTAGTAACTGAGAACACTGACGTTATTTTACTTGGATTCAACGCCTAATAAGAGGCAAAAGCTGGAAGCACGCGAAATAACAGACTCTGAGCTCTTCCCCTAAGTTTCGAATTATCTCGCTAATTAAATTTCAGAGAATTTCCTTTATTCAGCATTGCGTTTACATTCCGTCTTTCCTTTTTTTCTATAAATAAATAATAAATTAAGAAAATTCATAATTTTACTGCTTTGATAAGGATATATCTTCTTATTTAAGGTAAAATTAAGGTATTTCTTAAAATAATATCGAGCTAAATCAATAATTCTCGTCTTGATTAAATCTCTAATTATTATAGGCATTTTGCTTGAAATTGAGGATCAACTGTAGTTAATAAGACGTTGATCCAGAGCGCCATATCCGATTAGTGTGGACGTATTAGGTAACGTTGTTTTATGAACATGTTCCCAGTTTCAGAACTTGCATCGTTATATCTTAGCTAAGCCTTATCGTATCTCGATTCGCCCATTAAGCCCAGAATCGATATGACAACCCCAGTCGACTTTACCCCACACGCTTCCTATAGATGCCCTTTTTTTATCACAGAGATCCTTCAGAATCAAGCGCAACGATTCTTCTTAAATCCGTAGCTTTGACCAATTCCGGTCAAGACAAAAGAATCCGATAAGAGCCGACCTAAATTAAATCCCTGGTTTATCACTCATTTTATTTTTTATTTTCAAGACGATTTTCCCTGAATCCGAAAGACTCACCTATTGACTCTAACGACATCCCATAACAAAAAAAAAATATATATTTTGTTGATTAAATTTTATTAGATTTTTTAATTTCACCTTATTTCACTTTGGTGAATGTATGTTATGCAACAGTTGTATGACCTTTTTCCTCTATATGATTCAGAATCGTTTTGCCAAATATGTTTTGAAACATATTTTTTAAAACAAAAATTAAAAGAAATTTAAAGGAAATTCCGAAATGTTTCCTATCAATATTAAAAGATGTTTTTATTAATTTAACGTTTCTCAACAAGAAAATACATGCATTATATACGCTATTGTAAATAAAAAATGTAAAATTGATCGGGAAAATAAAAAATTTGGTCGGGAATTTCAAATGGCCTGATCGCTAAACACCCTCTGTATCGGTATACAATCAATCTTTCAAGATACTAGGTGGTATCAATTAGTTTTCGAAATGATATGGTTATGCATTTAAAAGATTTAGAATGCCTATTAAAATTATTTTACTTAACAAAATAAAAATAGTTTTAGTATTTTCATGATATTTTTAAAGATTTATATTATTTAAGGGGCAAGTTTACCTTTATTTTCATATTCAGCACATCTTTCAACGAGGTTAATGTTTATTCTAAAATACAAAACTGCTGATTTTTATTGACATATTGCCATAAAAACCCAACTTCAGATCTCAAGGTAAATTAAATTTTTTCGGCCGTGGCCAAGGCGGTCGTGACAAAAGTATACGTTACTCCATTTACAAAAATAATCATCATAAATTGGAAATGGTACCAGGCATATATCGATGAGAAATTTTGCATTAAAAGTGTGATAAAAGTTATTAAATTCTTTAATACCTTTTTATGCTGTCGTGGCAGTGTTTTTTTTCCCCTTCAAATTTTGGAATTATCTACCTTTATTATTTCAACCAGAACTTCAGCACATCGAATAATTAGTATAATATTTATACTATATTATTGGTACGGCTTCAGTTTTCATATTCTAAAATTTAAAAACGTTTAACCTTTGGTACTTTTAAGAAATTTTAAAAAATGTTCATTTTAGCGGTCGTGACAAGTATTTTAGTAACATATTTCAAAATGATATATCTGGTTTCATACGAAATGTACTGCTCATTTCTGCTTTTAGAAATATTTTCTACACTTTTGTTTAATTATGAGAATTTTTCCTGATTTTGAGCATGCTTTGTTTATATGTAATACTCATTTTAGGCTAGAAGAACGTAATTGTGACAGGTTGCTTTTTGACGGAATCCAACTTTTAAAAACGATTCATGTTGAAAATATTGATTAGATAAATTGATTATTGTCAAAATTGATTAGTTTAAGATACGCTAAAAACAAAATATTCATATTTGGCCATAATTAAAGCCATGTAACCTATTTTATTCTAAATGTGAGAACTATAAAAGTTAAAGGTTCTAGAGATTTGCCCACCTAGAAGTTTTAGCGATCCTGCAGTTAAATCTTTTATAATTACTCTAATTATTCTCGTCGGAAACATATTTAAAAAATTGCTTTTCTTTACTAGCAATTTCAATTACTAGCAATTGAAATTGCTTGCAATTCAATTACTGGCAATTTTTTTCATGTATACAAACTACCCAATTTTCAGGATAACTGCAGTTATCCAAGGATAAAAAGTTCACCTTTAACTTTGTTTTACACGTGTAACTACACAGGAAAGACTGTGTGAAACTTTTACCTTGTTATTGAAACGAGTATCGTATTTCTTTTACGTCCAATCAAGCGGTCTTTTGTTCACGTAATATTATAAACTTTCATTTGAAAGCAACTGAAAAGTTCCTCGTTGACGAAGATGTTACATTCCAAGTCGAACTGAGGATTAAATTTTCCAATAAATTGTATGTTTTAATTGCTTTATTATATCATTACAATTAAATGTTATAATTAGCTTTCAAAAATGAAGGAAGACAATTAACAGAATTTTGAAAGTGTGTTTAGGAATGATTAATTATGCAAAGTTTGATGTAAAGTCTAGAATTTGTCGATGGAGATATATGTATTGATAAACTGCTTTTTTTTGTTTTTAACCACAAACACAAAAGATAAATAGCAGTTGGCAGATTTTGTTCGTGATTTACAATTTTCCAGAGTAGCTTGCGCATATCATGATAAATGCAATTTAAATCAGGACCCTTGTGTCGAAATGGGACGTAAATCCAGTGAGTAATCGCTCGTCACAATTAATCACAATGCATCCGACGACTACGCGCTTTCAGTATTCGGAACCTATTGTATTCTGCACTGAAAATGCAAATACAATACATAAATGTATATGTGAATCGATCATCTGCATACCTATTAACGTATTTCAGTGGTACATCTGAAATGTTCCATTCTTCATTTATAAATATTTAGATACTTGTTATATAATTAATTTAAATTAATTATATATGTTAAAATAATTTCCGAATATATTAGCTATTACATGCTTAGAGGATTATTTTTCTTTTTGAGAATTTTAATACTAAGGATCATTAAAGAAAACCATCTCGAGTTTATATGCACATCCTTCAAGCAAGCTTGCAAATTTTCTCATTTTCTGAATTAAGAAGCTCAAGCGCTGCGGGGACATTAAAACTTTCCCATCTTCCTTTTGTTCGTTAGATATACATAATAGTAAGGAGACAATAGAAGATGCAATGTAACCCCTGCTTAGTTAACTTTTAAATTTTCAATTCTGCTTTCGACTTTTGATATATACTTTTGATACTAGTTTCTAGAACTATAATGCTTGCCAAAGTCGTGAATTATTTATATAATTCTCCTACTATATAATTCTATTAAATTCCGTTACTTCTTATTCATTTCTTCCCACGTTCGTTCTAACCATCTTTATACATACATTTATTATTTATTTGGTTATTTTTTTCGTTGGGAAATCAATTTTAACAATGTTAAATTTCTGAATTTCTGAAAATTTCTGAAAATTTGAATATGAAGTCATTTTTTTCTAACAATAAATGAATATCGGATTTTCTAAAGCAGTTGCAATATTCATTCCCCAAATTCCTGCGTCCCTCGATATTTCAAGCAACAATGTGCCTATGACAAAATCGTCCATCCACTCGGCTTTTCACACAAAAGATGAACGAAAATCGAAGCTGAAATATTCAAGAACATTCCCAAAGCTTCCTATATACTCGACGTGAATCTTTGAAAAATAATATATTTTATATTTCAAAGCAGAAAGACACATTTCAATTCTGAAAATAATACCCGCTAAATGAAGTTTTATTATTCTCAAAAACCTTTACCTCTGATGCTCGAGAAAGCTTGGTAGTAAACAAAATGCACTGCAGTTTTTAAAACTTCATTAGGGGAAAATTTGCATCGCGATTTCTCATATATCTCGCTTTGCATAATTTTTCCCATGGTCATGTCATTTCGTCCTGCATATAAGTTTATTACAACCATGAAGGTCTCTTTCCGTTTCTCCCTGCTTCTACACATCATGTATATGTACTTCTTCATTTATACAAATACTCGCCGTACTTTGCATTTCCAGAATAACTGTGCGTTTTTTATTTGGATATAAATACCATTCTGTATCTAAACCTTTTGTCAAAATACATTTTATTTTCAATTGTGTATTTCGACCGTAAACATTAAGTTGTATAATTAATAATTACTTATAAAGAATATTATAAAAATAAACAAAATGTACGTACTTTTCCAATCTATTAAAGATATTTCTGATTTTAAGTAAAAGACACATTCCAAATCGCGATTGTCTTTTGAAATGAATATTCATACTCAACATCTCTTTTTCGAATTTGAAGGAAATTCTCTCCAGAAAAGAATGTTATCGATCGAATAACGACTTGGCGATAAAAATAGTAGGGAAGGTCGCTGAGGTGACGGCTTTTGGTGGATAAGCCAAATAGTTCCGAATTCTAAACTTAATTATGTAGAATCAGCAAAATTGATTTAATTGGCTTTCGGATTGGTTTCTTGAAAACTAAATGTCTTGTATAATAACATTGACATAAAATGAACAGTTTGAATTAAAAACTACATAATGTTGCTCCAATGAGACGATGTAATCATCAAAATCAGACCTATAGTTTGCATATTCAGGTGATGAATAGGGGCTATTTTGAGCACCGCCATTATCTGACATGTGCGGTGGGTCATTCCAGTATTAATGCCACATGCTTCGAATTCACGAATGAGATGTAATATCAGAGAGGTATCTCGATCATGGAAACCCATGTGAACTCTTATGAAACTCACATCACATGTACGTGGATAATGCTACTATGATCGGTTTATGGTGACTGTGAAACGCGATCGTAAAAAAAGCTGTTAGCTTGCTCCTGTGATATTTCTGTTTTAATAGTGGAATTTCAAACTTTAGATTCAGAGATTCTTAAATTTATACTGTTTTTTTGTGCAGCTCGTTTAATTCTATAGGTTATTTTATACAATTTTCGACTGAAAGGAGTGCTAACAGATGCTTCTGTAATAAACGTTTAAAGCTTCTGCCATTCCATCGAGAAATACTCTGACGACGTTTTTCATCATTACACCATTTTGTTGAAATATTTCATCCGCTGCAAAATCTCCGTTATCAATAATTGACAATACTTATATTATTATTCTACGAAAGAGTTTTAATGTTTTCTTTATCAAATCCTCTTCTTGAATATAAAACATATTGAAAAAAATCCTCTTGAAGCTTATAATACCATTTTGAAAATTGTAGACAATTTATTGATTTGAAAGTCAATAAGCATCAGAGTGTTTTAGTTAATAAAGAAAATGAGATTCAAATTGACTCAATTTATGTAGCTTTCATTTTTTGTGCTTGCAGGTGCAACCTCTGACATTTTACTGAGCTGCAATTTTATAGTAATATGCTGTTTTGCTAAACTGTAATTTACACCATCAGGGTTCGACACGAAAAGGCATTACTTCTGTGAATAGAAGCGTTAAAAGAAATGTATATATATAGAACAAGGGAGAAAATTATTCTTTATCGAAAAATATAAGGCGAACTGAATAGAGAGATGAATAAACAAAGAATACTAAAAATGAAAGTTGAAATTGCGCGTTTTGTCTGTTTTGAAACAAAATGTTGGCGAATTGGACTCTAAAAATGGAGATTCATAGGTTCGATATCATTCGGTTGACCTAAAGACGCTTCGATACGTGTAAGTCGGTCTCATATCAACATCAAGGAGAGTTTGCTTCGAGGGACATTTATATTTCAAAGCTCAGGAAGCTTCCCTAGTGGGATCGACCTCTCACACTGCTAGTGTTAAACCGCAGTGGAATTCAAGTTACACCTCGCAGTAATCGTCAAGACTTTCCACTAAAACAAATATTGTACTTTCTTTTATTTACATAAAAAAGAAGTAACATACATTCGGAATTCCTAATGCTTTCCAAGCAAAACTATATCGAATTATATTTTTACGAAATTTCTACACTATAAACCATTTTAATTTCAGATAACAAAGATTTTGTTTTCAAAAACGATGGAAAAGTTTTAGTTGAGAAATCCAGGTTTATAAGAATGGATGAATGATCGATAAAAACTGCGGTATAGATCGAGTTAATGAGGCCAATTGTCTTAATTTAAGGCAATGTCGTCACTTATTTCATATGACACGAGAGTCAAGGGAATTTTTTTATGTTTAGCAAAAAAGGCACAGGTGTGCTCGACTGAATCCACTTAAATTTTCAGTATGTTGAATCGTAGAGAATTTACGATATACATTTTTCCTCACCATCAGATTTTCTGGCACTATATTATTATTTTCTTACTTTTCTGTTGCTATCCAGAGGGAACATTTCCCAATCCAATAGGCAGCACATGTACGCAATAAGAATCTTTGTCGTTGCAATATACGAATATAGTTCTCCTTTGTAGAAAATACGAGACTATTTGCTCTTCTATTATATATTTGATCCTAGAAGAATATATTACTTCAAAAGGGTAGGTTGATCTGTTTGAGTAAGATTCTGTCATTATTCCTGTAAAAGTTCATATTTCTCCTTTTTTAAGATTGATATCCTTTTCCCTAGCAAAAAATGCGTTCATATGCATCAGTAATTCTCATGTTTAACAGAAAATTTTTTGACATCGAGCTCATTATACAAAGTGCCCTCGAGAAAATCTATGCTCAACTTCTTCATCGAAGCCTCAAAGGTGCCATATCGTGCACAATGAAATTCGCGTCGGTTAATTTCACTAATTGTACCAGCACGTTTGACCTGGATTCATTTTCCGTTGAAGCCCTAGAGTACCCGGTCTCGTGCCCGGTTCGAGCTGCTGAAAATGTGTGCGTGTACTTCGTTTACGCGAATATGTGTGTAGATACGTGTGTTGCTGGAGGATGGCTTCTTTTATCTATGAACTTACAAGTACTTTAAGTCTAGTAATGTACTTCCTCGATTATTTCCACGTCCGTGAACTGATATTTCAAAGGAGCGCCAGAGAGAAGCAACCAACATTTACCCTTTTTGTCCGGATAGATTTCTGTCATTTGACGATGAGTTTTTCAAAGCTCGCTCTATCTCTCTGCCCTCCTTCCAAAATGATTGGATTTTTGTGAAATTTTCTTTTGCTGATTTCTCATCTTGTTTCAAAGAAAAGAGGTCGATTCTTTTTATAGTGATTTATAATTTATTGCAGCTTTTGTGATTCTAAGGAAGTGAAATGGATAATGTTTATATGCAGGAGAATAAGGAGTTAGTACAACAGGGTATGTCAGACTATAGGTGCGAGCGGTTGAATAGGGGAGCCATAGTATACGTATCTAGGACGAAATGACGGCAGACTTCAACCACCGGTTTCTGTGGGTTCTGCCACGTTTCGAACTACAAAGGCGTCCATGCTACAAGTGGCCATATCATATCTTTGATGTAACGCCAGATATTCCACAAAATGTACACCTTGCATTTTCCTTACAATAATAATAATAACACTCTCCAGAATGTCTATCTCTATTATACAATAACATCTCTATTATACAGATATTAAGAATTATACCATCTTTTTGCCTCGTTGAAAACATTTAAATCTAAAATGTGCGTTTATATTCATTTAGCTCTGAGGTTACAGATTTTGCTGTTTTATTTCCAGCAGATTAAGCTTACGAGGACCACTTGCCTTTCTTATCAAAGTTCAAACCATATCCAATTATACAGAGAACAACTGTCTTTGGCAGTTATATTGCCTGCTGGATAATAAAACTTTTTATGAAGCCTGAGTTCTGTCGTATCCACGATTTTCATCCATTTTTTGTTATATATTTTTTTCTCCTTGGCAGCAAATGTAAGGTGCAACATAACCGAGTTCTTTCGTATTTTCAAAGCGGGTTCCAACACTTCCTTCGGGAATAAAAGTTTTTTGATAGCCTTGCTGTATAGTGTTTATGTCAGTTCTGCAAAAGCACAGGACCCTTGACGCAAAGGTACACTCGATTTTCATCAATTGTTTCTCAGTAACCTTTGTGTTTCAAGATTTGTCTGACATATATTCTTTCTCAAAGTTATATCAATTGAACTTTTTGAGGCTTGAACGAGGGCTTGAAAATCTAATAGAATGCACAATATGAAATTCAAATAAGAATCAATTAACCAACAATTTGTATAAATGAATAATGAATGATGGATTCATTTATTGAAAAAAGATCTTTATTCAGTTGCATTATATATTGAATAAGAGAATTCTATTGAATACTTGAGCTCATTTATAGCATTTGCCGTGTTGCAAAGGATTACTGAATACAGAATGTATACAAAAGATATATAGAGTCCCTTTTACTTGAAATGATACCTATACCATCAACGACTGACGCATGGAATCGAGAGTAACGGAATAATTGACATCCTAACAAGATTCAGGTTTGACTTTCAAATGAAACAAGGGAGTGTGCATACTTGAAAATCTTGAATACAGCTGAGAGATCCTCTTGAAACTTCTCCATCTGGTTTTTAAATTAATCACGTTTATTCATCTATTATACTATTCCTTTTCTAAAAAATGCACTTTCAGATATAGCAAATCAATTTTCTGTCTCAATGACACTTTAATTACGGTCTTAATTTTCATTTCTATATATATATATATATATATATGTATATATATATATATATATATATATATCTTTTT
>JBAGKK010048717.1:0-10166 GCA_037177015.1 Euceroptres primus
GTTTTGAAAATGTAAAAAAATGTTTTTTGAAAAATTAAAAAAATATTTATTTAAAAAAAGTTGAACATGTCGAGCCGGAAATCTCTTCAGTTTAAAGCAAAGAAGCATACTATATTTTTGATTCCATGTAATAAAATTTTTTTGATATTTTTTTTCGCGTTTGAAAATCGTCAAATTTTTCAAAATTGCCATTTTTAAGTGTAAAAAAATATGAAAAAAATTTTCTTTATGAAATTGAAAATATGACACCCTTCTTTGATTCAAATTGGTGGGATTTTCGGTTCGACATGTTCAACTTTTTAAAATAATTTTTTTTTTTTCAAAAAAAACATTTTTTGACATTTTCAAAAAATTTTAACTTGGAGAAATTTTTTTTCAATTTTGTATTCTATATTATTATTCATCATCGAAAACTTCATGTACAAACAATTCGCCATAATTATCCTTCCCATAGGAACAGTTTGAAAAATATTCAAAATATCGAATTTTCAAATCAAATGTCCGAATAAAGAAAAATTTTTTTTTGAAAAATTTGTTTTGTCCTTTCTTTCTGATGCCAAACCACAACTTTTTTCACTAGGCTTAAAAGATCCGATCAATTTGAGCATTTTCTCTCCGCCCTATTATATATGTATAACCTAAATTATATTATTGATGATTATTTGTCCCTAATTCATTCAATAATAATTATCCCCGAAAAATAACTAGAACTTAAAAATCGATTTTTCACTTTTTAGAAAGGATGATTTTTAACTTTTACGGGTGAGTTTGCATCTTTATCAATAGTTTTTCAGTTTTATAAATTTTGTCAAGTCAATTCAAGATTTCTAGGACGAAACTGCATTAAATTAGTGTATTTTTAGAGAAATCACGATTTTTTTCCGTTTATTGGGGTGATCTAACTCCCTTGGAACTGTTCTTAGAATTTTTCAAAAAATCGCAAAAAATTTCACACTGGTTTTTTCATTACATGATGGAAGCTTTTTAGGGGGTGTCTTTAAAAATCAAAGCAGCTTTTTTTGGGACGCCCTATTATAATATATAACCTATTTTAAAATGAAATAACTGCTAAGGTGTGAAAACTTCAAGTGTTAAAGTTCAAGGTGTTAAAAGTTCAAGCTTAACTATTTCGTATTTTCTAATTGACTTTCTACCAGCTTAATTATCAATATTTATTCATGCCATTCAAAATTTATAAAGTTTTTAAGAGTCTTACAAAAACGAATTTCATTTCTAAGAAAGTTGCCAATGGTAAATTAACCTTTTTATAAAAAAAATTATATGATGTATCAAATAATGGAAGATGTGCTACAAATTTTTTTACGTCCGGGAAGTAATTAATGAAAATTTCGAATCGGAAAAAAAATAAAACATTTTTTTCCCGATTCGAAATTTAATTATATGATGTAGTAAAAAGTTAGCATTAATGATAATTTTAGCAAGGAAATACCATGCATATAAAAAATAGCTACCCAGAAGTTTTATCGTGATTATTACATATTCATTATATTATATAATTATAAGTTTAAAATATTCAATAAAAAGCTACATAACTATTAGAATTATAAGAGAAATGTGGAATCTTAATTTTTAAAAATATGTCTACTTTTCCTAGGGAATTGAAAATTGAAATAAACTGAGATTTAATTAAGTAGAGAATTATATTAATACATGAAAATATCGTGGGCGGTGCCGACGATTTGCGAGATACAACTACGTTAATTAGTGAGTAGGTTGCCTTACGATTATTGCACATGAGTAGCCGGCAGGTAAATCGCAAATTACACGCACTATTGCTATGCAGTACAACCTTCGAACGTCGTTCATTCAAGCTGCTAAACAGTCAATAAATTAAAATATCGACATTAACTTCTAACAATATTCATACAATAATAATTCGATAATAAAATATTTTGCTTCAATAATTTTTTATGTTTCTAATACATTAGTCACAAATATCATTATAAAAATTATATCACTAAAATACCCTAAAGTCATTTATAATAAAAATTTATTTAATCTAATACAGTACTATTTAAATGCTGACGTTAATTATATTTATAAATTTGTTAAACACTCTAAAATGTTTCTTAATTACATTGCCCTTTCCAGGGGGACCAAAGCTCATTTTGCCTTTGGATATTGTTTTACAAGACATAAATTTTCAAACGGAAAACAGCAAAGGTTATTTTTTAATTATAAATTACCGAGGTGATTTTTGCCTTCACCGGATCGAATTCTGTGTACATATTAAGTCTTAAAAATGCACATAGGTGTAGTAAAAGCAAAAAAGAATGAAAGAAATAAAAGGTGGTACCGGTGCCAAGCAATATCGCTCGCACGTCTCCGGATTTCAGAATGGGTTCTCGAGTTATTTAAATAAACCCTTTGTCGGCCAGTTCAGCCCATTACTAAAGTACCAAAGTACCTTTATAGCCACGCGTATACACCGATATGCCGAATAATACTTTTTTGTTTTTGTTTTATGCCTTCATTCTACCTACGCGTAACACCTCAAACTTTCACAGGATGTCTCGTAATTCATTATTCTGGCGTTCGTCAAATTTAGTAAACACAATAATTTATGTGTTAAATAAATTCACTAGGTTCCTTAATAAAATTAATTTAAAGCTGCCTTTCGTTGACGGACAATATAAAAAAAAACAAGATCTCATTGATGATGAGGGTGTCAAAAAATGAAAAAGTTTCTTAGGTAAGCCTTTCACAAATAATAACTGATTTCACTGAAATGCACTGAAAAACATTTTTATTTTTTATTACTCTTTTTTTAACACTTTAACATGAATTTCCAATAAAAATATGTATAGTTTCTAAAATGAATCTAATAAATTACCATAAGCTTTAGATCGATATCCTAAAATTTATCATCCAAGATGTTAACCGTTATAATCTGTTTTTCTCCGTGTAATGTTTAGATGTATAATTAGGCTTCTGTTTACCTCAATTTTCTCTAATGATATATGAAAATTAAACAGCTTTGGCTGTTATATTGTCACAATACAGCTTTGTCTGTCTATTGTCACAATCGGAAATTTGATTTTCCGTTGAAAATTTTTTATTTAAAGTAAAATAATACATTCTCATAGTGATGAGAATTTAAAAAAAGTGTGATTTTTTATGCATTTCCTGTTGAGTGCAGAAGGCACCTTTGACATTCAACTGGAGAGTATAAAACTGTTTGACGAAAGGAAAAAGTGGTCTCAAGAAGAGAACTGTTAATAACGTATTGGCCTCTCGGGAATGCAAAGCTTGAAGAATAGTACTTTTGCGGGTGGCGATGCGGCGATGGTTCCAAGAGATCTTACAAAGGGATCAAAGATCAGAACATATCTCACGGTGGAAGTTACGCGCAAACCAAGTACCTATGTTACGTATTGCGTATTACCTTAAGAGCTTGGCTACCGTCTTGTCAAGTATAATACTCTTTACTTATTTTCGCACTAACCATCTAAGGATCTTTTTCGCTGGCACCATATCAATATTTCCTTTGTGAAAAGGCAACTCAGTAGTTATTTAACTTTTTCGTTTCGCTGAAGAAATTTTAGCCGGCTCACTTCTTTTTTTTTTGTTTATGAACCTGCAGGGTGGTCAGTCACACATTTAAAAGGAAGAAAATAGATAAATTCGAAGTTTCCTATAATAGTATAATATTTATTATATGTTTTAAATAAAATTCTTTTGGTATTATGGTTTTTAAATAAAGGTGTGCAGTTCGTCAGATCGAATTTTTAATGCAAGTTGGTACCTTTTCAACCATGTTTAGAACATTGAATTTTGAAAAATTTAATTTTCTAAACGTGGGCGAAATGGTACCAATTTGCATTGAAAATTCGAATTGACGAACTGCACATCTCTATTTTTAAACTTCCAATTAATTTTAGGAGAATTAATGAGGGTGATTGTTAAAAATTTGTGTTTTTTAAGTTTTAGTCAGTTTTCACATTTCTTTTGATTAATGCATATCCTGATTTCTGGTTAAATATACCCTTACTATTATTTCTGATTAAAGTGAACAAAATTCTGATTAAAGATACCAGGAATCCTGGTTAATAAAACCAAAATTCTGGTTAAAACAACCAGAATTCTGGTTAGTTTACTTTAAACAGGAAAAATAGTAAAAGCATATTTTCCTAGAATTCTGGTTAGCTTAAAATGTTTTGAGTTTTTCATATTTTCTCTAAATAATTTAAATTTCTCCATACACCACTTTGTGTAAAGAAATTTTTTTTACAAAAAATGGTTCACGTATGAAATACAAATTACCTAAAATATACTTTCCGGCTCATTAGAGACAAGTATACGTGTATTACATTACAGAAATGGGGGCAGCATACGTTTTTCTGTATTTTGTTGTGAAAATTTTGTAAAATTTATCGAAAATATCAATTAAAAAAACAGGATTTAATCGTATTCTGTCACCATTTCTCTTGAATTTAGGTAAAAATGTGTAAATTAATTTTTTTAACCCTAGAACGATAATGAGGGGTACTATGACACCCCATGGACTATTTTTAAAGTAATATTATTCGATTTACTTTAGTAGAATTATTAATTAGACTTCAAAACAGTATTCCTCTCTTTTGCCGACTTTGTTTAAAAAATATACGAAAATTGCTGCAAAAATAATAAAAAAACTGAAGTGTATAAAAAACATATTATCGTTCTAGGGTTAATTTGTTGATTTTTCAACTAAATTATTATTTAACAACTCTATAAAATTCATGGATGTAGAAAAGTCCAAAAAGTTGCATATTATGTAAGTCACCTTATAAATATTATTTTTAAATCGTGAGACAAATCTGTCTTTTTACCATTTTACTAAAGAATATAAATTATGCCAGTCACAAGAAGAAAATCCGTAAACAGCGTTTATTTAAGTAAATACAGTATTTTTTGCACGTGACGTCAATCATTGGTTCTTTCTAAACATTGTGTCTTAAGTCTGAAAAAAACCAAAAGGTAATTAAATGAACAATTTGCGTACAATTTTCGATGAAAATTAAATTATTTTATTTTTTCTCAATAAAAAAACCTATTTTCACCCTAATGATTCGCGGAGAAAGGGAAATCTGTAAAATTAACAGGATCATCTGTCAAAATAGGGACAGCAGAATTTTTCTGTTTTATTTACAGAAATTTCTGTTAAACTTATAGATGACCAGAAAAAAATATCTGTGATACATGTAATATCACAGATATTTTTGTAGAATTAACATAAATATCTGTTAAGTTAACGGAATTTCAATAATTCTTCAAAAATGTTAACCTAAAGACATTTCTATTAATTCTGCAGAAATATAGGTTCTACACAGAGGAAAAAGAATCTGTAAAATTAACAGAATAATTTATTAAAATAGGGACAACAGATTTTTTCTGCTATATTTACAGACTTTTCTGCAGAATCTGTAAAGTTAACAGAATAATTTATTAAAATAGAGATAACAGGTTTTTTCTGTTATATTTACAGATATTTCTGTAGATTCTACAGGCATTTCTGTTAAATTTACAGATGCATCTGTAAGTTAAGCAGGAAGTTTTTCAAATTCTACAGAAATGTCTGCAAATATAACAGAAAAAATCTGTTGTCCCTGTTTTAACAGATTATTCTGTTAATTTTACAGATTCTTTTTTCAAGAAATTTTTTCTGTTAGATTTACAGACATTTTTGTTAAACTTACAGGTGCGCTTGTAATTTTGCCAGAAATGTCTGTAGAATCTGCAGAAATGTCTGTAGACTCTACAAAGGTTAAAGGTTAAACCACCCCCAACAGTAAAAAATTCGTATTTTCTTACAGGTTGGATAAAAAAATTTCTAGTTTTGCCTAAATATCGTAGAAAGTGGTCAGAAAAGGATAAGATGAAAAAATATCGAAAAATTGAAAAACCTCCCCAGAAATTAAAAAAACCTCCTTTTTAACAAGAAATGAATTTTCAAACTTCTTGCAGTTTCTATTGCAAATATTTCGTGGATTTGAAGCTAAATAATCACGAGCATTATTCAAAAAATATTGGCTACAAAATAGATGACTTAGTGGTCAAAAACTATCCCTTTTAAATTTTTTATGATAGATTTATTATTTAATGAAAGAAACTTCTATAAACAATAAAAATAAAGATGTATGAAAAAATATATGAAGATACCATGTATTGTATGTACGGTTTATAACACCCTTAAAATAGAATCAACTACGCCTAAACGTGAAAAAATTATATTTTCTCGTACAATATATAAAAATAATTTTGTTTTTGCCTAAAAATTGCAAACTGTCGTTAGAAAATATTAGGAAATGAAAATGTACAGAAAAGTGAAAAAACTATCCTCAGAAATTGGAACAATTTCATTTTAAATTTTATTTTTTATCGTAGTTTAAATATTTTAACGTCGAAATATTTTTACTTTACTTCGAAATATTCAAATTTTTTGAACAATAAATTCTATTCTATTCAAAATGATGCAAATAATTGCAATAGAACCTGTAAGAAGCTCGAGAATTGAATTTTTGTTTAAAAAAGGGTTGTTTTTTACTTTTTGAGGGTGGGTTTTCCACTTTTCTGTACACTTTCATTTTCTTCCCTTTTTTTGAAACAGTTTACAATTTGTAGGCAAAAATTGAATTATTTTTCTGTATTGCAGGAGAAAATATAATTTTTTTACGTTTAGAGTAGTTTATTCCATTTTAGGGGTGTTACTAACCATTCATACAATACATGGTATCTTTATATTTTTTTATACATCTTTATTCGCATTTTTTATAGAAGTTTGTTTCATTAAATAAGAAATTTATCATAAAAGATTTAAAAGGGGTAGTTTTCGACCAATAAGGCTGCCTTACGTCATCTGTTTTGTAGCCAATATGTTTTTAATAATGTTCGTCATTATTTTGTTTCAAGTCCCGAAATATTTGCATTAGAAACTGCAAGAAGTTCGAAAATTCATTTTTTGTTAAAAAAGGGATGTTTTTTAAATTTCTGTGGGAGGTTTTTCAACTTTTCTATACTTTTTCATTTTATTACCTTTTCTGACCACTTTCTACGATATTTAGGCAAAACTAAAAATTTTTTTATTTAACCTGTGAGAAAGTACGAAATTTTTACGGTTGTGGGTGGTTTAACCCACGTGGGATCCAAGAACCCCTTGTTCAACAAATTTGAAAAAAATGTAGTTATTTTTTCACCAAATGTAAGTTTTTTGGGGGGTAACCCCACAAATCAAAGGAACTTCATTTTTTTGAGTCACCTTAATGTATGTCAGCATAAACTGATGATATATGTATAAAAAACTACATCAATTTACATTCATATTTATATTTTATATTATATTATATTTATTTATATTATATTTTATATTGATATTCACTATGAACAAAGTTTCCAGCGAAGCAGATTTTTGTTCGTTATCTCTGCCGATGCTTTATATGAAGAACTTTACTTATTTATTCATTCTGCTTGAATTTACCGTCAAATTTTTATGCTTTGAAGGTTCACCAGATTTCGGATTTTATATTTCTCTTTTAGAAAAGAGAAATATAAAATAATTCTGGAAACATAAATAATGACTGAATTTTCCTTTGATCGAAAACGTATATCATTCTTTAGAACTAGTAATTGGAAACTTTTAATTGAGGAACCTGCTGCGAAAGGAGATTTTTCGTCAGGCAGTTGCTTATTCTTGAGAATTCTACACGTAATAAATTAGGCTCGCTTTTGAAATTTCCATGGCCTATAAAACAGAGGCTTTTCCCACAAGCGGTGTTTAAAGAGGTTTTAAAAAGGCGTTAAACGGCGTTAATTTTTCTCTTGTCCGTATGGTGTGGTTTTTTTGGGAGACCATCGATCACAAGTCGAGCATCGGATCGGGGGTGTGTTTCCCCAGTTCTATATTCGGAAGAAGGAGAGAAGAAAGAAGGAAAAAGAGGGAAAAAATAAAGAAGCAGGTCTACGTGTGGGGGCCGCGTGGGTTCGCAAACTATGCGCGGCTGCAGCATGAACATAATTCAGCTCGTTATGTTACGGGACGGGCCCTGACGGAGGCCTTATGGGCGGCCTATGAGGCCCACGGGAGGTCAGGGGGCCTCTGTTCCAATTTTGTGCCCAATAAGACTAATTCCTTCAAAGGGACCGCGGTGGCTCAAACTTGGCCGCGGCGAGAACTTATCGCCAAATTTTAGTTAAATTATGTGACGTACTGGATTTTTCGAATGGACCGTTCCTGCGTAAAAAGCCCATTTTGTGAACAACTGTCGAAACGCGGAAAGGCCTAATAGAATGTCTCTTCTCTAAGAACAAAGACGTTTCAATAAAAGGAAATTTCATGGATCTCAAAATTTTGTAAACGATTAAGAAGAGGGTTTTGGTAGATAAATTTCAAGTTTAATTCTCTTCTCTTTGAATTCTTTTCATTGATTTATATGGCGGAGAGTTACTTGATCTGGATAAAAAAGTTTTGACTTTAGAATGATTAAACATTTTACAGAAAAAAGAAAAGTATTATATACCAAACTGAAGATAAAACATTTCTTTAAATAATATCAGTAACGTTAAAAAGATTATATCAGATATTTATCCGTAATTAACCTTTTTCTGAACCATTGCACTTTTATCCAGATGAGGATTTGGGACCACGATCCGGATAATCGTGTTTTACAGCACTCACAGTGTTAATTGATCGATATTTTACTTGTTAGCATCGAATAGCATTTCAGCACTGTTACTTTTAAATGTTTTTGTTTTAATAAAAATAATATTTTTAAATATATTGTAAAAAAATACACCAGCTATTATCTTTATTTACTGCATTTACTATATTTACCGTATTTACTGTATTTATTGTATTCACCATTAAATAATGACAGCCACTTCTGCTAACTTCAAATGTTAAAAAACCTATTAAAATAGCTAGTTCTTTTATGTTGGATAAATGCGTGGGTCATTTGGAAAATTTTTGAGTGTTTTTTTCACGAATTATCCAGATCGCGAAAAATGACTACCAATAAAAACATCTTAATTATATTGTTTGTGATAATTAAAAGTCTGTTTTTTTTTAAATTTTTAAAGCCAAATGTTCCGTGAATACAAAGAACAAAAGAATCAGTTTTATAAATTTTTACAACAGTAAAAATGACGAAATAATCAGAGGTAAAAAGTTACGTATTCATGTTGAAAACACATTTTTTAATTTTTTAACTTAAAAACGGTAAATAAGGGGTAAACCGTATTATAATACAATCCCTTTTTGATAATTTTACTTATCCAAAATTACTCCAGTTCATTTAATTAAACTATTTAGTCATTTCTACGTATTATTCAGGTTGGGAACCTATCCACTTCGGGTCACTCTCCCCTACTCAGAAAAAAAATTTGCTGGTACTAAATAACAGGCTATCACAGTCTTTCCCCTATTTCCCTATTTTCCCTCTTTTTACCCTTTTTTAAAAAAAACTTCCCTTTTTTCCCCTCTTTCCCCTTTTTTTTCGTTTCTCCCCCTAAATAGGGAATGAATTAATAAAACCCAATAAAATTCAATATTTTCAGATGTTTTTAACCCTTTAGCTACCAGCGTTGCAAATTCGCAACGTTCACTTTTTTCGATTTTCTCGAATTTCCATGTAATAAACTTAAAATTCTGCAAAATAAATATGTGGATTAGATCAAAGTGGAGTATTCCGAATCTGGTAAGGTGATTATAAGTAATCGATTACTCAATAGAAGCCGAGAAAACTCAAAAAATTTAAAAGAACTGTATTTTAGTGCAGAAAACAGTCAAAAATTAACCTTATATTATTCCTAAATTTTTTCAGAATTTTTAAACAACAGGAAAAGAGTCTGGTAGCTTAAGGATTAAGCATATTTTAAGATTTCAATATTTTAAGTTTCCTTCGAAATACAACAATTACGAAAAAAAGCAATTTCAAATCTGGAAGTTTTCAAGATTTGATAATTTCAGTGCAAAATAACGATAATTTTTTAATTAAAAAATGAGTAGCATTTATAATGATATAGTTTCAAAATGTTTTCAAATATTTTCATCGACACTATTGAATTTTGAATGTTTTCAATTAAAATTGTTTAATTTTAGGCGCTTTTAATTTGAAATTGGACTATTTTGGACAATTTTAATTTAAAACTAAACAATTTATATATATAAG
>JBAGKK010048728.1:0-10165 GCA_037177015.1 Euceroptres primus
GGCAGAAAATAACTCCACATTTGCAACAAGTAGCGCCAACTACCGTGATGTGGTCGACCTAATCTCTTGCCGTATCTTTGCCCCGACCCAGCCCCATCAGTAACCGTTATGACGTCGATTATGGCGTTTTCTTTGCACAAAAATGATCGTCATTAACGACAATTAACGGTAGCAGTAGTGTCAGCGAAACTGACATAATTATTTGCAAAGTGGCATTCCTTCAAACAAACCTTAATATTCTTATCTAAAGAAATTGGCAATTCGACATTATCATGTGCATTAGTACGAGGAATAAGGTATGCTCAATTTCTTTACAATGTTATTTATATTTGAAGTCATGATCGAGAATGACAACTTGGTAAAGACCATTTGAAGTTGGCCCCTAAATTAGGTTATTCTAACTATTTCTTGGGGGGCCAACTTCAAATGGTCTTTAAAGAGTTGTCATTTTCATGTCTTCATTTGTTTTTGTATACTTTTTTTTGTGTTTTCAATTTTTCTCTTGTGTGAACCTTCATTAATAATTTTTTTGTATTGGGTCTCAAATAATTTTGAATGTTTTTGTATTTTTAATTCTCATCAGGTCATTTCTCCACATACATTTATTAAAACTTATTTAGCAAATTTGCCATTATAATGAGAAATTATTAAGTTGATGAATCACGTCTTTAAATAATAATTCAGTTTGGAAAGTCATCGTTAAAACGGTGCTTTCATTTTTTTCCATTCAGCTAAACACCTGCACTTTGGACTCCTTCGCTTTGTAAATTTCAATAGTGCCTATGTATAGCTATGCAATTGACTCTCACTACAGAATATTTATTTGTACTTTTTTTCAGCAATCGGTTCCAGCACGAGGACCCTTAATAATGCTCAAACAAATCGTAGTAGATTTTATGATATGTATGATAGTCCAGATCCACTGGCTTTTCGATACTATTGTGGACTTTTGCTTTGGAATCTATTACAGCAACAAAGCAAAGAGGGTACCACCTGTGAAAAATAAATTGCTACTCGAAAGTGGTGTTGCTTTAGCAAAAAAGATCAGGTTATTCAAATGTTCAATGAGGAAAACATTTAAACATTCTGTAAAGTATTAGAACACAATTAAAGTTTTAATTTTGATTTTAGAGAAGGGAGTGTAACAGCAGAGGAAGTGGTACAAGCCTTCATTGAAAGATGCAAGGAAGTGAATGGTTTGTTGAATGCAGTTGTTGTGGAACGTTATGAGGAAGCTATCAAGGAAGCAAAAGAGGTGGATAAATTCTTGAAAGGTGATGTGGATCGGGAAATACTGAAGAAAAAGAAACCCTTCTTAGGTGTTCCTTTTACCACGAAAGAGAGTAATGAAGCAAAAGGTTGGTCCCATCTTAAACACCTATTTGTGGTGTTTAACCAGATGATTTCATCTATTCTTGGATGATTTATTTAAGTCGTCATCTTTAACAAAATATTTTTTTAACCACAATAAAAACTTTGCTTTTGTAACAAACTTTATTGTCTTCATTTTGTTTAACACATTGTGTAATACATTTGCTAAAACTAATTGTATAGATATGAAGCACACGATGGGAATGACATGTCGGAAGGATCATTGTTCAACCGAAGATGCAACAGTGGTGGGTTATCTGAAAGAAGCAGGAGGTATCATCATTGCTAAAACGAACATTCCAGAGATGAATTTATGGATTGAGTCTAGAAACAATGTTTATGGTCAAACCAACAATCCATACGACACGACTCGAGCAGTGGGTGGAAGTAGTGGAGGCGAAGGTGCAATTCTTGCTGCATGTGGAAGTGCCATTTCTATCGGTAGCGATATTGGGGGTTCGATCAGGATCCCTGCATTCTGCAATGGAGTCTTTGGGCACAAACCTAGTCAAGGTAGAAAAAAAATTAAGTTAGGAGAATATAATATGCATTGAGGTAGAAAAATAAGATTAGAGAACATACCAAGGATAGGGCAATGTACGGATTCATAAACCCATTTCATAAATCCTCAACTTTTGCAGGCACAACGTCAACTAAAGGAATTGGAATGAGAAGTGAAGACTGCGAAGATACCATGGTGGAAGCTGGACCAATGTGCAAAATGGCAGAAGATCTTGATCCACTTCTCCGAGTCTTTGTTGGTGAGAATATTTCCAAACTAAAGTTGGACACTCCGGTTGATCTGAAGAACTTGAAGGTCTTTTACCAAGTTTCTTCGGGTGATGTTCGGTCGAGTCTAGTGAGCAAGGTGATGAGGTCTACTTTGATGAAGGCGGTTCAATATTTTGAACAAATCACTGGATCTGCAACAAAGGTTTCTACTGGTATTTTAGTTCATTGCGAGAAATACGAAGTGGTTCTAATTTTATTCATACCTCATAGATCAAAATGCCAGGATCCGAATACAGCTACAGACTTTGGAGGTACTGGATGACCCAAGAAGAAGGAGACTTCAGGCATCTCATAACAAACAAAAAAGTAAAGATGCGTATAAATTATCCAAGAAACTTTCCTTATACTTTTTGTTGTTTCCAGAGTGTCGCAAGTGCGAGTACGGAAATATGCAAGTTGGTGGGCTTCAAGTCAGAATTGACTTTGGCTGCAATCCTCAAGTTGATAGATATGGACTTGCTCCCACAGGAAAATGGAGACTGGGCTCGATACATCACCACTAATCTGAAAAAATTCCTTGTTGTAAGTACATTAGATTCTCGCAGACAAATTTCATAAAAAATATAAAAAATTATACTTTCAGGATAAATTGGGCGATAATGGAGTTCTCCTTTATCCTTCGTCTCCAACTTCAGTTCCTCATCATTACGCCTCATATTTGAGGCCCTTTAATTTTGGCTACTGGTGTCTCTTCAATGCTTTAAGACTTCCAGTTTGTCAAGTTCCCATGGGATTGAGCAGTGATGGTTTGCCAGTTGGAATTCAGGTACTGCAAAATTTCTGCAAGAAGTTCAATGAATACATTATCATACAATATATATTCAACTTATATAAATTAAACTTCAATTTTCAGGTGGTGGCTGCTCCTTACAACGATCATCTTTGTCTTGCGGTGGCGAGAGAATTGGAAAGAGCTTTTGGCGGATGGGTCCCTCCGTCTTAATTTGCCTTTTTTTTTTTCTTTTTTACATTCCACTTCTGTTCTCGAGTCAACGAATATTGATTGTTAATGTAAATAAGTAGGCAAATCCTGGCTTCTGTAAGATACTGTAATTTAAAAATATGTCCCGAAACAAAAATCCAGAACATCTGTTTGAAAAACAGTTCTCAAAGCTGCGAAGTTGGTCCTAAAACTGACAGCTTCCGCTTTTTAGGAAAAGTAATTAGAAAAAATTATCGTTCTTTTGGGAAAAATGCCGAGATCAGAATCGTACAATAACGACAATGAAACAAACTATGAAAACCCGAATTTTGAAGACCGACCAAGAAATTTCATGAATATCAGTGATTCAATCGCACAACGCCTGCAAACAGGTTATTAAACCCAAAAAGTTTTCTTGAAAATTTCAAGTTCAATTACTTGGTCTCTTTTTTTATCATTAATATCACTAATAAAGGTGTGGTTTAATTTATTTCTATAAAAGTGACTTCTTTCTTTATTCTCTTCCTTCTTCAATCCTTTTCGGTTTTAGGAGCCGTGGATGATGAAAGGCTTAAGAATCATGATCAAAACTGGATTGACAAATTATCTGAGATGGATCGGAATCACACAATCGAGAAGAATCTCAATGCTTCCGAAGCTCATCGAATTTTGCAGTCTCTTAGTTCTTATAGTTCTGGGGGCGTTGTTACAACCTGTCCTGTAGACAAGAGAAAGGTGCCTAAAAATGTTTAAGTCTCTACCATAAATCTCCTTTTCTTTCTATTTTATCACTGGAAATAAAATTTTGAATTATTCAAAGATGATCGATTGCTATGCAATGACGAAGGGCGACACTTTGAAATGTGAGCCAGAAGTAAAGGAGTTTGTAACCTGCATCGACAAATTGTTATACAAAGCCTTACACATTAACGGTAGCGAAGGCGGTAGAGCCGGAATAAGTCTAATGTGTCCCAGAAAAATGACTTACAGGGAAAGATTCGAGCGTACCTGTATAAATAAATAAAAAAAAATTGTAAGCTTGCAAAGAAACATGGAATCAAAAGTATGAAGATTCTATAAAATTAACCTATTAAATATAACTTGAATTTCAAGAACCGTTTTGTTTTAACTCCTTTAGATATATATTAAAAACATTATTTACATCAGTAGAAATACAATGTGAAAAAGGCGATGAAGGTTCAACATTCACAAGTCTGTGTAGTAATAATTATAATATATTAGCAATTATAGTATATATATTTGCAACGCAAATTACACTCCTCTGTTATAATAAAGCTCTTAGCGAGCATACATTTATTTAAAAAACTAAATATTTTCGTTTCCTCTCGGAATTTCATTTCGCTGAAAACCTAACTGGCTCATTTTTTGTTCAATATTTTCGAAGCGTGCGAGTGTCTGGTGTGCAGTTTCAGCTTCAGAGTGAAACGTCCGGTAGACAATTTTACATAAAACTATTATAATACACGTAGTACATCGTGGGAATTGTTTTTTACTCTCTAAGGCGAGCCAATCGTTGAGTAAGCTCGTCTTGTTCTTGAGAGACTGCAGTCGAGGCTCCTATACTGCTCAACTGGCCGGAAGGAAGTTCCATGTTGAGCTCGAGTCTGAAAAAAAATCTAATTTGAAAAAAAATTCTATTACACTTGTATCTCGATAACTGTCCGAAGACGAGTCAGCGGACATGTGCGGAGAGTTTACTGCAAAGACCATAAGTTTTTGCTCTTCTAAATTTATTTATTTAAAAATAAATTACCCAGCTTCGTCTGCAACTTGTTGCATAAGTGAATCGACGTCGTTTTGAGGAACATTTGTGGTCGTCGTTTGCGACATGGCGTTTTCCATGTAGGAACTCTGGACGTCCAGATCCTCAAATTGACTCTCGAATTTGTCCATGAGACCCGAAATTTTCTCTAGATTCATAGACTTCATAGCAGCGTCCATCGCTTTTACAACTCCGGCCATTGATTGGGTGACTTTGCGAGTTGTTAGTGCAGTTTGGACTCTACTTGCTACTGCATCAACCCTCGCGCTCATTCTAAGATAATTTAGAGCCTGATTTTTTTGTCTGATGGCGTTCTCTGCATGTATTCGCGCCCCTTCCATGTTTCCTTTTTGGATTGCCTTCTTTACTTTAGCCTTTTCTATCTTCTCTTCTTTCTCGCATTTTTTTGAATTTCGCTCCAGTTCCTTCACAGCGAACTTGAGATTGAATAAATTTTCTAAGAGATTAGTTAAGGAGTTTCGTGGATTTTAGTTGAAAAAGAGTTTAATGTGCAATAATATATTAAATTAAATAAAAAATTAATGAATAAAGTAAACAAAATATAAAAAGTAACGACACTTGAAATTTATTTCAACTCAGCAAGAAAAATTGAAGACGTGTAGAAAATACACAGGCGCATGAATATTCCCTAAATTCTATTTGACCTAAGATTCTTGTGATCGAAAAACAACTTACTGAACAGCCATTTATCATAATTTTTAATAAGCCTAATTGTCAACTGACAACCTTTGTTTGTCCTAACTGCCATTTACCATAATTTCTATTATACCGAATTGTTTTTTGGCATAATTTCCACATTTCCGAATTTACATTCTACGTAATATACGTTTATCCTAATTTTCATTTAATCTAATTTCTATTTTCCCGAATTGTTATTTGCCATAATAAATATTTGTCCGAATTTCCATATTACAATTCCTACTTCATCGAATCGTCATGTAACCCAAATTTCATTTGGCATTTTAACAATCAGACATAATCATTATGGCGCGAAATTCAAAATCAGCAAATCAGAATTTTTCATTTTAATTTGAAAAAATTCTGATTAGCTAACTTCGAATTTAGCGCTATTATGTTTATGCCTGATTGGTAGTATGCCAAATGAAATTTCGGTTGGTTATTTGACGATTCGATGAAGTGGGAATTATGACAAATGGCATTTCGTGCAAGTGAATTTTAGGTTATGTGATTATTCGGAAATGTGAAAATTATGTCAAATTGTAATTCGGATAATTGAAAAATATGACAAATGATACTTCGGAGGAACGAAAATGATGTAATACGGGAATTCGAACAAATATTTATTATGGCACATAAAAATTCGGAAAAATAGAAATTAGATTAAATGAAAATAAGGATAAACAAATATTATGTCGTTCAGAAATTCGGAAATGTGAAAATTATGTCAAATAACAATTCGGTATAATAGAAATTATGGTAAATGGCTGATCGGTCAGTTAAGTTTCGATCACATGAAACTTAGGTCAAATAGAATTTGGGGAATATTCATGCGCCTCGCAAATACAGAAGATTGTACAATTATTGTAAAATTTACGATACTAAACATCCTATTTCTAAGAAAAACTGTTTATTGTTTTATTGAATACATTTTGAACTTTTAAGTATCATACCAACATGATTCTACTTTTTGGGATTGATACTTTTATTTTGATCATTTTCTACCGTTTCTTTCTTTATTGATTTGTTTTTTTTTCTGAATAAACAGCAGGTGTCCCACTTTGTCCCATAAAATAACAGAGTCCCTGAAAAATTCACTATGAAAACTCTAGCAAGTGATATCGTTTCCGGATATTCTTTTGAAACATCCCTATCTTTGAATTTTCCTATCCCAAGTTTTTGAATTTATTTTAGGGGTTGATTTGACCAGTTTTGAGATAAGGTCCAGATATAGCAATTCTTTATAAAAGAGTCGTTCTAAAATCTCTAGGCGTTATATTATTTATTTGTATAAATTTATCTACCTTCTTTTATAATTATTATACGGATCTTTAACATTTCAGTTAGAATATACGTTACTTTGTAGAAGGTTATATTTTAAAGCAAATTCTGTGCCTCTACCTTTAATAATAATAATAATACCTCCTTCTTTCTTGTCTTTATGTAGTGTATGGAATATAATAAAAATCAATTATTATTATATTTTATTTTAAATTTATCACAGGCCCTGAACGGACCTGGTCGTAAGACCACTAGTACGGACTAAGTCAAGTTATTATTATTATTATCATTATAAATACGTTTTTTGCAGTACTAAGAGTAAATGAACGCCCACTCAAAAAGCCATTATCTGTCGTTAGTTTACTTGAAATCCAATTTTGAACTAAATTATCGATTGCCAAAGAACTAATATTACCTGAAATGTTTAGAAAACTCGAAATTAATCGCAAAAAAAGGATACTCTCCATCTGAGAGACGGACATTGCTGATTGTTCGGCCCCCGTTGTGTCAAAATCAAAAATAACCTCAAAACTTAAAATCCCTCTTTTTGTCACCTCGTTTCCAGATTAGAAACTTTCTCAACGATTTTTCTTTATCCTGTCAACCGTTACACGGTAAAATTTATTTCTACACAAATCACTGCTTTATTATGTAAGTAAATTATAGATTAGAGAGAAAAATTATAAAGAGGATTTATCAACTTTATGAATGTTATGAATCACTTCTCCGTGAAGTGTGAAAGTTTTGACGTTTTGGAGAAACAAAGCATGTAATTGGAGGAACCGATTTGGGCGTGAGCCAATGATGTTTCCAGAAGAAGAAACCAGCACAATTGGCGGGAAATTTAAATTTGTTGAATTTTATGTTTAGTTTAAATTTGTTTTGAAGATACGTTAAAAACACAAGTTTATTTATTATCTGCAACGATTATTAACTTACTGGAATTTAGATATATTTACTGAGATATTTTATAATTAAAATTGAATTTTAGAGGAAACTTTTACATTGAAAATTAAAATTTTTATTTGATTTTAATGACACAAAATATATCTCTTTAAAATAATAATGCTTTCATTAAATTTATTAATTAAGCTTAAAAACTCTAAAATATTAGAACCTAGGCATCTTTTTTGTTTACAGAATAAAGCTACTTTTTCATGGAGCATAATTTCTCGAATAAAAAAATAATTTCTTAATTATTACAACCCTTATGACCTTACTTTTAGCTTAACATTTCTGCACTTAAAAATCGTCAACTTACTCTATAACCCTATCGAGTAAATACCTAACCCCTTGCTTTTTTTCTTTAATTTCTTTTCGTAATTTGTCGTGAATGATACGTTACAATTAAACATTTCTTCAGATTTTTTCACCTCACTTCACTTTACACTTCACACTTCAAGACTATTCACTTCACTATTTAAAAACTTCAACTTGCGATATTTCCCGAAACCTTTATTTTCGATCCAGGATGTTACCGCCTTCTGTTTTACCATCAGACAATATAAAGCCCACCAGATGTCAGACCCGTGTCACTAATTTAATTCCAAAAAAAGAACCACTTCCGCGGGAGTGTATCGATCTAGGGGTCAGAGTCCATCCCATCCCGCGGATAAAAAACTCGGGGGGGGGGTGGACTCGAGGTTTCATCTCTTGCGTCTGTAAAAGATTTCCGTTGCTCGAAAGGCTCTTGCTCACCTCGGGGAGTGCGTTTCGCTGCCGGTACATGTTATATTATATCGGTCTCTGCTTTATCAACTCATCCCCCCGAAAAACGAACAAACAGCGCAACGTGAGGTCGCGAGCGCTGCGGATTCGACAGATCCAGATTGGACGTAGAGAGTGACTTAGTGACTAGTGGTGAGAGGCAAGGATACTCATACAAAAGAAGAATCAGGCAACAGGCTGCGACCACGCGACGCGATGGAGACCCTCGAGAAGAGTCGCGTGTGTCGACTCTGTGGAAAGCACTCGGGCATCTCCATCGATATTTTCGACAAAAATGACAATCACGTCAAGAAAATCAACGCGATCCTCCCGATCTTGGTGAGTGGCATGAACCAGCAAGCTACCATTCTCCATTCCACTCACACGTCACCCCCGCCCCCGGACTTGAACATTGTTGCAAATTGCGACTCTCGTCGACTCCCCGTGACCTCCGTTCACATCGATCCCCATCCCAATTGCTCGCACGCCAATCGACTGCATGTGGATCTCTGTTGATATTTACAATCACGTTCCTCTAAGGGACTGCCAATGGAAATTAAAATTTAACCCTGGGGCCTTTAGACTTTTTTTTAGTCGTTTCAATTACGCAATTCAGTGCATCTCCCACTCCGAGCAAATGGCCACTTCCATTGTTGGAGCTCGGGTGCAGTGTTATCCAGGAGAGGAAAAACATTGGGCGTTAGAAATTTGACGGTCCGCCCTACCGCCGCGTCCAATACCTGCGATCACACGTTTCGCCGTTTTCGCGCCAACTCGATTCTGCGAACCGTCTTTGTGCGAACCACCTCTCCCACACTTCCATTCTTATCTCTTTCCGAGAAGCTTTCTCGCCCTTTGCGGAACTGTTTCTTAACGGTTTTTAAGTTAAGGGATTAACGTCTTTTAATATTCCGAGATTTTTATAATGTAAGAAGATATTATAGATTATTACGGAATAAATATTGCAACTGAAGAAGGTAAAACTAAAAGCAACCCAGGGGGAAAAAAACTTATTACAATTCCTTCACGAATCGGAATTTAAGAATGCTTAGGCGATCAACTTTTGAATCAGAATGAACCGTTATGAATCGGTCTTACAATTCTAAGTCGCGATTTAGCAAATTCCGATTGAACAGAAATTTGTTGTGTCAAATTAGCCATTTTTCAATCGGAATTTAATGGGAACATTCCTGTGAAACAAACTGCTGAATGCTGAAGTAATTATTGCAGTCAAAAATATGCTGGTTTCAATAATCAGCATATGTTTGACTGAAAGAATTACTTCAGTGTGATCGGTAATAACCGAATAGTTTACCCTGCAAAAAACTTCAAATTAAAAAGTATTGCTTCGCATTCAGGAGATGTCTGAAATTCTGCTTTTCGACAAGCGCACATTGGGACTCCAACCAATACTATTGAATGCGATGTTTGCGAAAAGCACGCCTAAATCTTGTTTACATTTCAATGCGAAAAAAATTATGAGTGGAATGAATACTTTTTAATGCGAGAGTTCGAATGCGATTAAATACATATCTTTGAATCTTTCTAATATAAAAATATTTTTTAATGCGAAAGCGTCGCATTCAAATGTTTTCGAACTGTCTACAAGT
>JBAGKK010048750.1:0-10164 GCA_037177015.1 Euceroptres primus
TAAAAAAAATTATGAAAGTGTCGATTTGAAATACTCCTTTTGGGCTTAAATTCTACGTTTGCATAGGTACTTTGACGGATTATATGACTCATATGAGCTCTGACTCTATGATCACTTATTCTCTCATTAAGAGCAACTGAGTATCATAGAGTCAGAGCTTCACTTGTTTCCTTTAAAGAAACAATTGAGGATCACTAAGACAGAGTTTCACTTGTTCTCTGTAAAAAACAACTGAAGATCGTTGAGGCAGAGCTCCGCTGGTTCCTTCGCAACGAGCCACTGAGCATTGCAGAGGCCAAGCTCCACTTGTTTCCTCTAAAAAAGACAAGTGAGGAACACTAAGACCGAACTTCACTTGTTCTCACTAGAAAACCAACTTAGGATCGTGGAAGCAGAGGTTCACTTGTTCTTTCGCAAGGAGCAATTGAGGATCCCAGAAGCAGAGCTTCACTTTTCTACTTTCACGAGTTAATATATTTCCATCCATCCATAAGTCCATATCGGTTCAGAGCACGGAAATATGGATTATTTACATTCGCTCAGCTCCACCCTCGGTGTTTGAAATGTTTATATGAATTTTTTTTCCAGAGATTTACGTTTAATCTGATCGTTGCAGGTCTACGTTTGGAATCAGGTACTTTCAAAACTACAGTTTCATGCAGTGATTTAACCTTTATTAAGATTGTATTCCACGAAGTCTTCATAAATTCAAGTTTTTCGTCAGTTTAGTATCCAGTATGCCTAATACAAGCAACATACATCGCGATAGATCCTTCAATCCGTACAAAAACTTTGGCCTTACGGGCCACAGAGGCAAAGATTTGAGATAATTATCTAAGAATCTTAAAAAAAATTTCCGGATCTTTCCGATAATGCTAAAATTCGTGTCCTTTGCAGAAGGGCCAAATATGAAAGAGGTGATGTAGATTTTTAAACATCTCGTAATTTATCGGATGTTAGTCAAAATGATGTTCATATGGATCAAAATGAATCTTTCAATTCTGATTCTTCAACACCATCTAAAGTTAATAATATCGCAATAGTTAGTTCACAAAGAGAAATCGAATTAGAAGATATGTTAAGTAGATTGAAAGAGAAATTTTCTACCTTATAGATTAATGTTCCTCAAAAATTGAGTATTCTTACAATAGCTCCAGAAGCATGGAGCGTTAATAAAATCGCAAAAAATATAGCTGCAGTATGTGGATTGCAAAAAAAGCTAAAGATCTTAGAATTTCGAAAGGGGTTTTACCAGACACTATAGCGAAGACTGATAAGCTATCACCGGAATCTACTGTAGACAAAATAAAAGACATTTATACTGATGATGCGAACAGTAGAATCATGCCCGGCCAGAAAGATCTTATTTCTGTGAAGACAGATTAAGACCGCTGTTTGATGCAGAAACGTATCCTTTTATTAGATTTGAGCGGACTCTACGATAAGTATAAAGAAAGTCACCCAGAATTTCCAGCGAACTTCAGCAAATTCGCACAACTTTGTCCGAAATATTGCATTCTTGCTGGGTACAGCGGAACCCATTCCGTCTGCGTTTACATGATCCATCAGAATGTTAAATTGATGTTGGATGCAATTGACATTAAGCAACTCACCCAGAATTCGAAAAACCCGCTAAGTGGTTATAAAGACTGCTTACAAAAAATAACTTGTAAGAATCGTGGTGTGAATGACAGTGAAAATCGTAATGCAAATTGCTTTCTTGACGAAAGTGAAAAATGTCCAGGAATCGCGAGTTTTTCACAACTTCTACAACAATTATATAATCCCTTCTAAAAACTCAAAAACTCCCTAAAACAGACTTCGTAGAAACATTATATAATAAGTTATTGGTTTTAAAACCTCATTTATTCATCTCCAAACAACAGTCTCAGTACTTTCAATTTAAGAAGAACATTCGTTTGCTTCCCACTTTGGAATCCATTCTGTGGCACTTCGGATCAAGAAGTTGGAGTCTGTTTTCATCCTCAGCTTCTTGATTCCAGCCGCTTAAGTCTTTTGAACGGCGACGGTAGCTGCTTCAATTTCCACGGCATTGTTGGTTTGCCAACTCCTTGATTGTCGTGAAGCATTTAGGGGTAAGCCATTTCGGTCCTTAAGAAATCGCACGCGTTTGTTGAAGCTTTAAGTTAGCTTCACTGAGTCGAGTGAATAGTCGTCTGGCTGGAACGTCGTCTTCTTCGAGGGTTTCTGAATAGATTCTTATATCGTTTAAGTAGACAAAAGCCTGGGTATCGAGCATAGAAGACTCCATTTGAAAGTCGCTGGAAAGTGGGCGGGGCGTTCTTAATGGTCATAGCCAAGCGCCAATATTCATAATGACCCCTACGCGAAGAAAAAGCCATTTTGTACCGATCGTCGGGGTATGTTTCTATTTAATTAGAACCACTTGTTAAGTCGAAAACCGTGAAGTATCATGCATTACCAAGCCTGTCAAAGATGGTGCTGATGTTCGAAACAGGGTACGCATCTCCAATTACCTTCTCATTAAGGGCTCCGCAGTCTATGACCACTCGCCACTTTTTCTCACCGGAAGCGTCCAGCTTCTTTGTAACGATAAGTAACGGCGAATTATATGATAAGTTCAAGAGAACAGTGATTCCGCTTCAAATCTGCTTCTGTACCTGTGTATCTACTTCTTCGGAAGCTTCATGAGGCCATTGATATTGTTTCTTGTGAATCACCTCGTCATCTATTGTGGGTAACCTATGCTGTATCAAATGGCTACACGTGAGTTTTTCCCCTTTCAAATGAAAGATGCCTGGGAAATCCTCTGCCCAGGAGAACACATATTCTTTTTTTTTGGGTATTAAGTTAGAAACGTGTAAACTTTGTTTCACCCTTTCAGCACGCTCCGGCATGGTATCCCCGAATTCTCTCTGAAGATTTTCTAATACGGTATCTGGAGTTTCCCCATCAAAAAATTTACAGAAGTCAAAAAGAATGAGTTCCTGCGGAGTGAGTTCGAATTGGATATCATCTTCGGTGGTATTTATATTACTAACGTCTATAATAATCGGCTGTTAAGTTCTCACTTTAGTTTAGAAACGCGGGAAAAGGGTTTGATTATCTTAGTTCCGTTTTACCTTTCAGTGATTCCTTATCAATAAATGGAATCGGCGTTATAGGGTGGGAAGCGGTGACTAACGAGTTATGTCTAAAAGAAAGGGCGTACTACTTAGATAATATCTTGCCAGAATCCCATGCGGAGAAATTTGAAAAGAGTTCCGTACTACAGGGAACTCGGCAGGGGTGTCGAGGATTGAAATTTTAATTGGCCCAAGAGTCTTCACCGGATGGTTTGTTATTCCCCCTATAAGAGTGGAATTTTTTGTATCTATGAATAGTTCCTCGCGTAAACCGCGTAGCTTTATTGAGTTAATGTCTGACCCTGGATAAGTGAGGACACTAGCTTTCGGATTCCTAAATTCGGGAACAGTGAACTCTACTACTGGTGAGTCTTCTTATTTGGATCCTGTTCTAAGGATTTTATGGAGGTCTCCGCAAAGCATACCATCTTGGCACGCTCTTGAGGAGTTGGACTCGCCATCGCGTCGGAACGACGAGTCTGTTGGAGGTTCAAATTTCCTTAAGGTCCAGGCGTTGAATTTTTGGTACGATCGGATAGAATTTTGTGACTGTTGATAGACTGCGGGGTATGGTGGTTGGTATTGTGGGATGTACTGTGGTGGATACTGAGGAACAGGAGGGTGCGGATAGGCTTCGTTCGGTGCTACCACGGGGTTGTTTATGACTTTGCTCCTTTCCTGGTTATCAGTTCTCCCCAGCCGCCTTGAATAAAGGCTTGGAGAATGAGGATGTTCTTGAGTACTCTCTTTACCCCGAGAAATGTGATAAGACGAGGTTCTATACCTCTTGGCATATATCTGCCTTTCTTTAGCGTGAAGGGCGTACTCAAAATCCTCACTGAGATTCTTAGGGTTTCTGGTATCTACAAAAATCGACATCTCGTCCGGTTGTCCTCTGATGAACGCGTCAAAGGTACAATCTATCAACGACTTCATCATGATTTGGCTTTCTACACCCGATCATCTATTTGGCCCCTGCACCCGATCATTATAATAGCTAATGGTTTCGTTTTGTTTCATGCGCAAATTTACGATAGCTTCAAAGTATCATTGGTACTTTTTGGATGCGGCAAATCGTTTTTGCAAATGCGCTACAATGTCGCTAATTTTGTTCAACTGTTTATCCCGAACACTTTCCCGTGCGAAGCCCTTGAGCTTACTTAACACGGCCTTTATAAAACCGGGCTCCGTCACATCGGTGATGTAAACTGCACCATTCGCTGCGTCTTGCAACAATTTCTTCAAGGGGGGAATTTTTCCGTCCAAAGTGCGGATATGAAATGTGCTCTGTTGAAGGGTCATGCATTCTAGAACGGAAGTCATGGCCGCACTTGTGTCAAGGTTCACAAAATTCGGTTGAATGTTGGACGCGTAACCCAAGAGAGATGAGTCAAGAAGGGATTAGGTTTGCGATTTTGGATTCGGAGAACCGGGGTTGCGAACGGATCTATCTTCGTCATTGCTCATTCTGAAGTGCACGGACAAGCGCGTGAATTCCATTCGCGGAATCAACTCAAACCTTTCTTAATACAGTTTATTGATAATACAATTTATTTTACAGATACTAATATTGTGAAACAATAGGCGTTAGTTTCTTCAATTGGTCAACCTACAAATGGCCAAGTTGAGTCAATCCAGAGAGTCCTAGAACTCCGCTTACTGTTATTTCAGTGTCCAACGAAACGACCCTGAATCTAATGTTTTGACTTTGAACAACCTCGTCAATGAAACCTATAATGATTATTTTATTATTTCCGAGAGCTATAGGTTCGACAAGTTTAATATCTGCAGTCCGCAAAATCTCTGATCTGTTTACGAAATTTTCGGGACAGTCGGGATCCGTGTGTAATACGATTTCTCTCATGAATATATAAAAATGTTATTACTAATCCAACATTTTAACGTCGCTATCAAGAACCAAAATGTCAGTTTCTCTACCTGAGGAATGTTCTTCGTCAATTTCTTCCCGATAATTTCTGTCCCGGATTTCCTCTTCAATAGCTACTCTTCTTTGTTGCAAGGCTTGTTCCAGTATTCAATTTAGCTTTATAATATTTTGAATTGGTGCTGGAACATTAGGTCGTTGAGAACTGCACATACCGGAAGTGTATGATCTTAGGGGGTTGTTAGGAAGAGGAATTTTCTTTAGGCATTTGGAACTAAGAAATTCAATCAAGCCATATAAAATTTCCCCTTTGCGGACATTCGTACTCAGATCAGCGAGTAAGATTCACTTAACCTTGAATGGAGCAAACTAAATTCAATATTGTTGCTTTTTAACTCTTCTTAACAAGGGGCGTTAAAATTCAAATACACCAGTAAAATTTTCCTATACTGACATAGGTATTTAATCGGCTAAAGAGAATTGCTAAATTTTAGAATAATTTAAACTGTTTAAAAATTCGCTTTTCTTCTATTGGGAGGAAATTAAACACACGGAGAAGCCAGTAGACTTTCCCGATATAATACTGTATAATGATCAGCTAGAAAGAGCCACGTGAACTTCAAATTAATTATAGTTAATTTAAAGTCCTCGTGCTTTAATTTCCTCAAGCTAATTGGTTCCTAGGATAGGGTCTGAGGATTAGGCAAATTTGGAAAATTTTGTTTATTTCAATTCTATGGACTTCTCAATCGGAATTTCCAACACCTCAACAATACACAAGAGGAAAACTTCTATTTACTTTCTGCAGTGAAAGTCTCATTCCGCGCGAGATTTTCTGCTGACATGAGACATTTCTCGTTATAGACAAGGTCGTAAGCAATTAAATAAAGTATTTATGATGCTAACTAAATCGCAGATTCTACTTCTGAACTTGCGGTTACGAATATGATTTCTTCGGTTTCCGTAGAGTTCATTGACATATACGAACTAATTAGTTCTTTAGCTTGATTTTAAAAGAGAATCAAGCTTTAGCAATAAATCTTTAAAAGAGTTTGATTGTTGATTTTCTTGCAAGATATTACGCGACATTTTTTATTTCAATTCTGAATCAATTTTCAGGTTAGACTTTCTGCTCTCTGAATTGACCCGGGTTGCTATTTCTATTAACCATAGACATTTTAAATTATTATGAATAATGTTAAAAAAAATAGGAAAACCTTTGTGCCTGTCTACTAATTAATTATTTTCCTAACTGAATTAATTAATTAATAAAATTGTTTCGAATCCGTAATATCGTACCGACTGGCTCAAAGTTACTGGATTCTAAGGTGTCAATTATCGTGCCTAACGGCTCAACGATTGGAATCTGTTTTAATTTTAACCTTCCACCTTATTCAATGAACTTCTTTTAATGAAATTCTTGCGAATACGCAATATCGTTCCAAGCGGCTCAAAGTTGCTGGATTCTGTGATTTCAATTACAATACCGAGCAACTCAACGATTGGAATCCGTTTCAATTTTTATTTTACTAACTTGATAAAATTATTAAAACTGTTTCGAATCCGTAATATCGTGCCGAGTGGCTCAAAGTTACTGGATTCTAAGATGTTAATTATCGTGCCGAGCGGCTGAACGATTGGAATCTGTTTCAATTTCAATTTTTCAATTCATTAAAAAAAAATGATTGAACCCTATTATGAAAAGAACAATAATGGGTATTAAGTGTAGAATTAATCAAGATAAGCTCCAGCTCAAACCCCTGCATAATTTCGTAATACCTTTAATATTTCTTTTCCTGCTTTTAGATGTTGTAAACCTAAAATCACAAAGTTTCAATTTTTTATAAGGTTGCCAATTTTCCAAAAAAAATTTGAAGTAAAAAATAGCGCCCAAAATAACGTGTAAATAACGGAGCTGGCGACATCAGGAGGGAAATCCTACCGCTGTCACCATCAGCTTATCACGATCGAACTATGTTAATGTAAATATTTAATTATGAATCGCGTTGGAGGCTACTAAGCTGCCAAGTCCTAAGGGGACTAATTTTTAATAATGGAATCGACTACCCTCTCCTTGTCAGTGCACTATCACCTGACCTTTTACCTTTATTTTGAACTCTGATGATTTTGAAACAAGGGTTGGAAACGAGTAAAGAAACAAACGTTTTAAGGCCCAAACAAGGGTTGAAACAAAAGTTGAAAACGAAAAAAGAAACAAATGTTTCTACGCCCAAAGATCCCAAATTGAATGATTTTTTATTGAATAACCAAAGATTGGAACAATACAAATTTATGAACTGGATTATCCTGAATTACCATCTGTTGTTTGAAATGCAAATTACGGAACGATACATTTTGTGCTTCTGACTTCATGTTGTACTTTTAAAGTACCTTAAACACTATCAGCTCGGAGGAATGAGGATGAAAATGCAGATTTCTTCCTGGCTTCTATTTCTCTGAGTTGGGCTGGAAATTTCACTCGATTTCGCCACCCTTGGATGACTCTAGTCTCCCTCGCGAAAATTTACGCACACGCGGTCCGTGATTGACGCATTTTTTGTTGGTACCAAGTTATAAATGATCCGTTTGCCGTTATAGCGGGATTGCTATATTGAGGATAGGTTTTGGAGAATTGGAATGCTGAGAATAAGTTGATGAAGTCGATAATACATTCGGGATCAAGTAAATGTCAATTTATGAACTTACAAGGCGACGATTTATATCAATAAATTCTTTGATGGTGGCGGATGGTGACAAGGGCCTGCACAACGAAGTTGGGTAGAGCTGACGCACTGGATTCCGTTTTAGCATTCCCCACTTTCAGTGGGGAATGCTAAAACGCGATGCACGCTCACGGGGTTAGGAGCGAAGTGAAGTACGAGGAGCGACCGGCCGGCCTGCTACCCTATGATCGGGCAGGTCCGGCCCTCCTCGTGATTCCTCGGACTAGTAGATAGGTTAGATAGGTTGGATAGGTCCCTAACGATATTACTCTGTTACACCGTAGATAACGAACTTGCTTGTTCTCTACTAAATCTTTTAAGTAGGTACTCATTCTCTACTTGCGTTTACGTTTGCTATCAGTGTTTGCACACTGATAGCAAATTCTTTGATACGAGGAAAAATTCGCGAACCGAGGCCGAATTTACTACCTCTCAATCACCCTCAACTTTCCGATCAGCTCCCGACAGATGGAAGATTTAATATTTCACGTCCGCCCAATAGTTCTGTACTCTTTAAGATGACTCGTTAAACTGCAAATTTTGATTTACTTTGATGGGCCTCGACGACACATCGCAAGGTGAATTAATAGAGGTTTTTGCTAAGATAAGGGAATTTCGATTGGACATAAGTGTTAGGACTAGGAGGTATTGAATTGTGATGAGTTATCATGCACTGTTTCTAAGCCAATTTTTGCTGACAGGAATTTCACCTGACTATTCCTGCTCGATTCTCAATTTCTTGGAATCAAAGTTGCATTTAATATTGTAAACTTATTAACTAATAACTCTTCGATGTCTTATTTTTATTGTTCTAAAATAATTTAGAATTTGTGCTAGAGTACTTAAATAGAAGCCCTGAATTCGGATTACTCTACCCTTATGGTTGGAAAAAGGTGAACATTTCCTCTTATTTCAAATTAGGAAAATTGTGGTAGAATTTTTATTTCCCAATTGGTACAGCTTTTGTTCTTGTTTGGAACGTCAACTGTCTAGAAAGCATGATTGACTTTGAGCAAGAGATGGAGCGTGAGGGAAGGGATGGCATGGAGCATATGCCTTACGATGCCTAATCGAACGCGTCAACATATTGGAGCCTATAGTGTAAAGGCGCTACACACATCTCTCTTTTCATTCTCTCTCGCATTCTTCTTGTCATTCCTACTTGTACATGCATACATACATATATGCTCATTCTTACATTGTATGTTCTTATTTTGTTCTTTCGTAGGCATTTTCTTATATTTCTATTAATTAAAATATAATGACTAGTAATGCCTAGAGAATATAAAAATTCCTAAAAAACATGAAAGACTTAAGAAGTTATGTTAAAGGTTCAGTGCAATTTATAATTCAACATAATGTAATTTTGTGGTTCTTAACTTCTTAACCCTCTCTTTCGTTGAGAGGCTATATAAACTGAGCAGCCAAAGTTACTCGGTTGCTAGTTTAATCGCTTCGGTTCAGGTTGCACTCGGTTTCCGGAGCTCATAACTTAGATGCAAATCGAAGCAGCAAAGCAATATATTGTGAGAGATTTCTCGAACTATGTGGCTCTAATGCTGTTTGATTTAAGAAAAAAAACCTGCCTGGCCGGATCGCTTGTAACACTGAAATAATACTGTATGAAATAAAATTGTGTACAAGATTATTTCAGTGTTCTTGAAAATTAAAAAAAAATTATTTACTGCGAAGGCTCGTAACAAACATGCGAGCAGAATCATCCACCACAATCGTTTATAATGTTATTATTAACTATCGTTTTCCTACAATGAAACCGTTTTGACAATTTCATTTAGAAGATATCTAAATCGTTCTCCAATTATCAAAAAGTGAGAATAAAATAAAATGTTCGTTACAAGTAATCAGAAAAATCATTTTTATCAGGTTTTACTACCACTGAGATATTACAGCACGCCTTGTAGCACTGTGGCTAGATGGCGCGGGGTACCCGCGCTCTTATGACCTTCTACAACTCAATCAATACTTTCCATCCCATTTTCGTTTTGGGATGTTTTTCAAGAGAAAAATCAAGCTTTTTTCTATCTTACTTTTGAAAAAAAAATTTAAAAATGCCGCATTTTGAGAAAAATTCTAGAATGTTTTTTTAAAATGCGAAATCAAGGTAAAATAATTTTTTTATTCTAAAATGAGTTATGAGTTATGTACAATTGAAAGTTAGTGGTTGGTGTGAATCGTCGAAAATTTGGTCCCCTGTACCTTGACAACCCATTATACTAGGTGCACTCCCTTTACAGAATTTTCGGCAGGGACACTTGGCAAATTTTACCCCATACGCGACTCATAGATTCCATTTTTCTTTAAATATTCATAACTCGCAAACCAGATAAGTGTAAACCCTGCCGATGAAACCTCACTGAAACTGCACTGGCGAACGGCACTGAGCCGCCAGTGCGGTTTTCAGTGCCTGTTTGTGCTGATTTCGGCACCT